>SNQN01012584.1:0-10005 GCA_008642245.1 Bassia scoparia
GCGGCGACTCGGGGTAAATAATACCTACATCAAGCAATTTCATTACCTCTTTCTTCACCACCTCTTGCATATTCGGATTCAATCTCCGCTGGCCATTAATGCAAGGGTGATGGCCTTCCTCCAAATGAATCCTGTGCATACAAAAATCTGGACTAATACCCTTAAGATCATCAATGCTGTACCCAAGAGCTTTTCGATGAATACGCAAAACGTTTATCAGCTTTTTAAGGTGCTCATCATCAAGTGCAGCATTGACAATCACAGGGTACATCTCCTTATCATCTAAAAACACATATTTCAGAGTAGAGGGGAGGGGTTTCAGTTCAGGCTTCGTTACCTCTGAAGCTATGCCACTAGGGAGTGGCATCAGCTTAGCCTTTCGGCTCTCCTCCTTGCCATCAAGTGCAGCGACTAGAGCATCAACCATTGGGTCTCCTTCACCTGCAAGAGACTCAACACACAAAATGTCCTCCAGAAGATCTCTATAAGGAGATTGAGGAACGTTATCCTGAACAATAAAATCAGATATATCAATACTGCAACAGGAAGCTTCTAACATGGGACTCTTAAGTGCACTAGATAGATTAAAAACCACTTTATCATCCCCAACAGTCAGAGTAAGCCTTCCATTCTTCACATCTATGATTGCCCCTGCCGTATGAAGGAAGGGTCGACCTAAGATGATCGGAATATGGGCATCCTCATCCATGTCAAGCACAACAAAGTCTACAGGAATGTAAAACTTACCCACACGAACAAGAACATCCTCTAAAATACCCATGGGATATTTTACAAAACGATCAGCCATCTGCAGGGTTATACTAGTGCATTTAAGATCCCCATATTAAGTTTATTGCAGATTGACAAAGGCATGACACTAACACTAGCACCCAAATCACACAATGCCTTGTCAATATGCAAAGACCCTATATCACATGGAATAGAAAAGCTTCCAGGATCTTTCAGCTTTGGTGGAGACTTATTTTGAATTATAGCACTGCACTGTTCAGTAAAAGCAACAGTCTCCACCGCATTAAACTCCCTCTTTTTAGTCAACATGTCTTTCAAAAATTTAGCATAAGAGGGAACTTGAGTTACTAATTCAGTGAAAGGAACAGTTACCTGCAGATTTCTTACCACATCAAGGAACTTGCTGAACTGCTGGTCCTGCTTCTTCTTGGCTACTCTAGCTGGAAAGGGCAGCTGAATAGGGGGCACCACAATAGGAGGTGTTTTTGCTGCCTCCTCCTCCTTATCAGCTTTTGCATCAACTTCCCTGCCTTCTTCTCGATTTTCAGCCTTCTCAGCATCTACAACATCTCCCTGAGAGACACTATCAGGGCTATCAGCAGCTACAGGCATGTGTGGACCTACGTAGCTAGTGCCACTGTGAAGGGTGATCGCATTGACACTATCCTTCGGTTGTTGCGTTTGTGAAGGAAGGGCACCCTGCTGCCTTTGCGCAGTAGAAGCAGCCAATTGCGCCACTTGAGTATCCAATTGCTTGTTATGAGTGACTAAGGACTGAATATCTCGTCGGACTTGCATCTGATCTTTTTGCATTTGAAGCATCATGCTCTTCAACTCAGCTATGACTGGATCAGCTACTGGGGCCTGCGATGGCTGCTTGCGGGTTGTACTCGGGCTTTTTCTGGATTGAGGGGCTGATATACGTGGCTGATACTGCTCGTATTGTATGCGGACTGCGCTGCTGCTGTGAAACTTGGAGGATTCAACACATTGTTACTCTTGTAAGACAGATATGGATGATTCTCATGCCTTCATTGTATTGTTGGAGTATGGATTGTTGGGACGATCTGAAACGTGCATACTTGATCCATAAGAATTTACATTTCCACCAAGTTAGATGCCCCATTCCACCACAGTTATCACAATACATTTCATTCGGGCCTGGGACAGCTGCAACTGAATTGATCGACTCATATTGATGCCATCCAACTTTCGGTTGATGCTGATATTGGGCCTGCTATAAAGTGATCTGATCGACCTCATGCTGCCTTTTCTTCCCACACCTCGAGTATTGCCATATTGAGCATTATGATTGCCATCTTCTCGATCAGTTCCCATCAGCCCATCCAGCATTGACTGTCTGACTCATGAACCTCCCATTCGCTGCAGAATCGAGAATAATACGAGATTCACTGTTCAAACCATTATAGAAAGTCTGAACCAAGAGCCATTTCTCTAGACCGTGATGAGGGCACATTCGATGTAGCTCCTTGTATCGCTCCCATGCCTCATATAGAGTCTCATCAACATCTTGCGTAAAGTTAGTGATCTTGCTACGCATTTGAGCAGTCTTTTCTAGAGGATAGTATTTCTTGTAGAAAGCAAGAGAGAGCATCCCATGAATCAAACGTGGTCGCATCAAGACTGTTCAACCATAATCGAGCTCTGTCCCGCAATGAGAAAGGAAATAGCATAACGCGAAGCTGATCAGGCTCAACACAGCATGCTTAACAGTACCACAATATTGGAGGAAATTAGAAATGTGCAAGTTGGGATCCTCAGTCGCATTCCCTCCAAACTGAYTGCGCTCGATCATATTCAACAGCGCAGGCTTAAKTTCAAAGTTGGCTGCCGCTAGAGTAGGCATGCCTAGACCYGTCGGAATCTCATTCCGACTAGGCTGAGAGTAGTCCRTGAGAGAGCGTTCTGGTTGTGCCGCCATCTCTTCAGGTTCAGGATCAGAATGGACTACTTCGCGCTGCACTGAATGTGACTCTTCCTCCTCTAAATCAGTCTCGTACAATGGGTTCGAAAACTGATGAGAGATGGAAGAATCTG
The DNA here is from genome assembly GCA_008642245.1 of Bassia scoparia. NCBI lineage: Eukaryota > Viridiplantae > Streptophyta > Magnoliopsida > Caryophyllales > Amaranthaceae > Bassia > Bassia scoparia. The sequence goes on from SNQN01012584.1 coordinate 2,809, forward strand.
AAAAATCCAACCCCCTCACGGAATTCTTCTGCCTATGGTAAGTTCGCTCCACCTCGGGATCGTATGGAATCAAATCCCCAAGCCGGGAAGACCTGCGCATAAACAGAAGCAAACTGCAGCGATCGTAAGTACTGTCCTGAAGAACAATGAATTGTTCTTCAAGACAATCACAAAAAAATAGCCTAGACTCAAACAATTAATCAATAATTAAGCCGTTTCCCCGGCAACGGCGCCAAAATTTGACAGGATTGTCGCACACCTATCAAAAATACCTATTAAAACTAACCTGCAGCTAGTGGTAACAGGATCGTATCCACGAGGAAACAACAACTACTGATTTATTGAATATAACCATCTAAACTAGCAAGAGAAACGTTGATTTGTGATTAAGACTACCTAAAACTAATGACTACGATTAATAGAAGAGATTAACTATATGATAAAAGAATCTAGAGCTATGGTTCACTATAGCAGTAATTGACAACAAGTTGGCATCAACAATTCATAACATGGCATAATCAAACAGGATTAAAGCTCTCTCGAATCAAATAAACCATAGAACTACTCCTAACCGTATCTCTCGACCTAGGATAGTCTCGTTCTACCTATTGATGTTGATCTTGTTCTAAGTCTCAATCGCTAGATCTAGAGACTTGTGACTAATCAGAATAAGCAATTAAGTCGGGCCCTACGAAATTGATTAACATGAATAACAATCTAATAGGAATTTGATTAAAAGCCAAGCCATGAATTGCATCAAACCAATTATAAAACAATCATACTGCTATAGATCCCCAATCGCTCTAGAAATAAGACTACTCGCTCATAGTTGAATTAAGCATGATGATTGGGATGTGGAGAAACATAATTAAAGCAAAGAACAATTCAAAACAATAATAAAAACCCTAAAACAATTCTAAGCAATAATCAAAAGCATAAACAATTGAAAGAAATAAGAAAACGAATTAAAGGAAGAGTTAATTACCAAAAGAAGGATTGCAATTGATGATTGAATGATAGAATTCTATTAAAAAGCCAAAAACTAGGGTTTAACAATACGTAACTGAGTTCTCTGTATTTTGATAAAAACTAGAATAGAATAAAAGATATCTCTACAAATTAGGATTTCTCCCCTTAAATACTCTTGCTAATTTCTAAATTAAATCCAAGTTGCTTAATTACAAGATTGCCATYCTCATTAAATCACAARTTAAACCGAATCAGCAGGCCAAAACCGGACCTCAAACCGATCGGTTTGGATTGAACCGATCGGTTTGGATCTGAACCGATCGGTTTGGATTCAAACCGATCGGTTTCGGCTTCGGATCTCCCTATCAGCCCAATTCCGCTCGATCCAAGGCTCGTGCTACATCCGTTAAAGCTTAGTTGATCCCAATCAGCCCAAAATCAAAGATCCAAAGCATTGAAAAGATCCTGAAACTAATCAAAACACTAAACACACACAAATAGTAGCAACAAGGCCTTTAGGAGGCCAAAATCATCTATAATGACATGAGAATGAGGGGGAAAATCATACAATAAAACAATACATCAATGGTTACTATTCTAGAATAGTTACTAGGGTCTCATGTAGTAGCAAAGTTGGGAAATTTTGCCCTAATTTTTTTCCCRGAAATTTTTTGATTAAATTGTATCTCACGCAGTAAAGGAGAACCGGAGATTGTTGGCTCACAAAAATTAAATGGCTATCTCCTCCTGATAAGGTACGAACATCACAACAACAACAATTCATCGAGTACAGTTGTCCCAACAGAAGTAGCAACTGCAGCAACAAGCTTTGTTTCCTAAGCAGGCTGCTGTCTCATTTGTATATGCAACGACACTACCAAGTAATGCAAGAAAAATGAAAGATTTTGTACAGTGGTGTAAAGATTGTGTAAAATGCTWTTTGTATAGTGAACCAATGGTAAAATCAAATGCAATCTCCTTTAGTAGATGTACAAAAGCCATTTGGGAACAAGAATGCATATATGCACTAGCTGTGTTCCCTTTTTTAAAAAATTTCTTTATATTACATTACCGACCGACTAGCGGTCGGTAAACAAGAAATATATACTTCCATTTAGCTTTTACCGACCGAATAAGCGGTGGGTAATGTGTTTTCCCTCAATTTTTTTAGGGGAAAACCAATCACCGACCGGATATTCGGTCGGTAATACCGACCGATCCTATTTCGGTCGGTGTTACCGACCGAATATGCGGTCGGTAATTGTTTTTTCCCTCAAAAAAATAGTCGTCTAGTTTCGTCRGTGATCAGTCGGTGAGCCTCCCCTTACCGACTATCACAAATCCGACAGAGCTCACCGACCGATAATCGGTTGGTAAGCTCGGTCGGCTGAAGCCATTTTTCTTGTTGTGGCATGTGAATCCAATGTGGCAAGGGACCCTACGCCATGTGTCGATATATTGATCGAACAAGTTCGACTGATAAAGATCGAGCGACGTAAAACAAACTGCTCAAATGAGTAGAATAGATGAATCAACGCCTAAGATGGTGACAAATGTCTCACATCAAGGCTCCCATGGGACAAGACAAATGCATATAAATACCCCATGAGAGACCTTATTTTCACACAATTCATTCATATATTTCAGAGCATTTTTTCATACTTAAAGCAAGTATTGACGTTTCTCTCTCTAACCTCTCTCTACATTCACTTGCATTTATTACTTTCCTATTTTCATTACTTTCTTAGGCATCGGAGGGGAGATAATCCAAAAAGGATTATTCTCCTTCTTGCAGGTGCTAAGTAACCTCGAAGAACGAGAAGCGCCAAGCCATCTCGAAGTTCCAACCAAGATCAGCTCCCTCGAAGTAGCGTTGAAGGGAAGCCTCCACCCATCTCTCAACCCTGAAGTAGAGGAAATTTTGTACTCCCTCCGTAACAATATTCTCGCAACTTTCGTACCTGATTCACTTAACATTGGAAATAAGCTTAGGTATGTTTTAGGATGTCAAAAGACAGTTTTACCCTTAATACAAAAACACACATCATCACCCAAATCACCCCTCACTATCAACCTTCAACCCACCCAACTCAGCCACCACTTGGCCCACCACACGATGCCACCACAAGTGGCCCACCACACGCGACAACCACCACACGCAACCACTACACGCGACAACCATCACACCTAGCAACTATGCGGCCCACGCAGCCCACCCACCCATCCATCACGCGTCCCACCACACCTARCGACGCAACATCACGACCAGATCTACAAACACTAATCCCCAAATTGGAAAACCTAATTCCCAAATTCATAACCCAAATCCCCAAATTTGAAACCCTAATCCCGAAAACCACAAATTTGGATCGCGAATATAGAGTACAATACTACTCCACTTTGATTTTTTTCCCAAAACCATCAATTTGGGTCGAATTTGGGTTGAATCGTGAATTTGGGCGCGTTGTAGCTGATGTTGGCATGTTGCTACGACGAGGGCTGGTGGTGAGGTGCGGCGTTGAGGGGCAGTGTAGTTTCACGGCAATGAGGTGCGGTTGTGGGTCGTGACGGTGAGGGCTGATGGTGAGGTGCGGCATTAAAGGTAAGTGATGGTTCGCGATAGTGAGGTGCGGTGGTGGACGGCTGTGGTTAGGTGCAGCGGTGAGAGGGTGGTGATGGAAGATTGAAATTGAGGAGAGAGAAGGAGTTAGGGTTAGGATGAGAGAGAAGAAGATGAATGATTGGGGGTGAATTAGGGTTTTAATTGGGTGGGTGGGTGAATTAGTGAATGTTTTTGGTTAATTAAATGTGAATAATTGGAGATATTAGTAATGATTAAGGGTTGTTTAGAGATATTAGTAAGGGTAAAATGGTAACTTCCCTACTAAAAAATAACCAAATATGGAAATAAGTACAAGTGTTGCGAGAATTATGTTACGGACGAAAATAGAAAGAGTTGCGAGAATTATGTTACGGAGGGAGTAGTTTGCCAAGCGACTTGCTACAACATAAAGTTCCGTTTGTGGGGAGGCAATCAGAAATGGCTTCAAGGGATGATCACAATTAACAAGAAAGGACTACACCACCATCTTTCGAGAAGGAAAGCAATCCGAATGGGGAGAACCATCTAGATCACTCCCTTTTCCAACCAGAAGACGTTGGCACATATGTGGGAACTAAGCTATCTCTCCAAGASTTGGATGATCATTATGTTACCCGAGATGTTTTGAAGGCGAAAATAGGCATGAGGGTGTCTGAGATTATGGATCGGTTTGTCGAACAACAAGATATGAAAGCTCAGCTCCAAGCTCTAAAGGAAGAGAATGCACGCTTGAAAGCCATGTGTGAAGACAAAGACAACGCAACAGGCAGTGTAGCTCCTACCAAGACACAGGCCACGGAATATAACACTCCCTTAATGCCCAATCTCAAGACTATTAAGGTTAAAAATCCCACCCCTGTGGACAAGGGAAAGCGTGTTAAGACTCAGATTGTTCCTATCGAACGAGAGAAGAGTCAAGTAAGGAGGTATCATCATACTCCTAAACTTCTTTCTATTTCCCCAAAGATCCAATCAACTAGAGTTTCATATCGGTTTCACACCGACGATGATGATGAGGTGTCCATTAGAAGCCATGAGACTGAGGATGTCCGAGCACTCATTGAAAGCAAAAACTCAGAACGCGAAGCTTCTTCAATGGATGTAAGAGCAATAATTCATAGAAGGAAGGAGCAAGCTGAGAGTCAGGATGTCAGGTGGATCATTGAGAAAAAGAAGGTGGAGAAGCTTAAGCAAGCTACTCACGAGGATGAACATTCTTTGACAGGTTCCACTCCTCTATGTATCGATCCCTCACATCGCTCCCTTAGGACTCAGGGACATTCACACCACTCATCGGGACGTCAAATGGGGTGCCCTCAGAATCAAGAACTAGAGGTTCGTTCCCACCGAAGTGAGGGTTATCACCGAAGCGGTGCTTACCAGAACAAGGGACGTGGGTATTCGTCCCAACGGACGGAGGGGAGAATGCAAACACTCTCCCTTACCGATAGAAGTCCTTTTTTTGCTTCTATTTTGATGGCATCTCAGACCCAGAAAGTTAAGTTTCCATCCATCGAAGCGTACGATGGCACCACCGACCCAGATGATCATTTGGTAATGTATAGGCATCTCATGTTAACCACACAAGCTGACGATGCTACCTGGTGCAAGTATTTTCCAGTTACTCTCAAAGGCATGGCTCAAAGGTGGTTTAGTGGACTGCCATCAGGTTCGATTAACAATTTCTCCAAACTTAACGATTCAACAGCGTCGTAATGAGAGTTTACAAAGCTATGTCAAGCGTTTTAACCATGAGACATTGCAAATCCCTTGCTTGAAAAACCAAGTGGTCTTAGACAACTTTTATAGGGGCCTGAGTCATGACAGTGCCTTCAAATTTTACATGGTTTGTAAGAACTATCAGGATCTCAATGAAATTCTCCGCGAAGCAGAAAGATGTCCCCTCGTCCTCCCAACCCTCCCATGGGCAAAGCCAACATCAACGAAGCAATGACAAAAAAGGTTTGGGACTTGGAATATTGAGGAAGAAGATTCGTCTAAACGAGGAGGAACACGGAAAAAGAGGAAGTTCAATTACACTCCTATGGTTGAATATACCAAAGATCTTTTTCAAGTATTCAAGGAAGTCAGCAAAGATGTAAACATCGAGGATCCCCCACCAATCAAAACTGAGCTGGATACAAGGGACAAATCCAAGTATTRCCAATTCCATAAGGACGTTGGTCATGTCACGGGAGATTGTTTCACCCTTCAGAGAACCATCGATCGCTTAGCACATCAAGGAAAAGTGAAGAAGCATTTAATCAAGCGATTCCTGAAAAAACCTTCATCCAAAGATGATGCCCCAAACAGTGAGAATTTCGACTTAGGGATAGTTCACATGATATCTTGAGGGTTTACAGCTGGAGGACCTACTATTGAAGTTCAAAAGGAATATGCTCACAAATTGCCGCAAGATATGGCTCTTGACAGGGAGGAGAATGAGAAGGAGATGTTCCTAGATGTACTTATTTGCGAAAAGGACCGCGGGGAGGTAAGCACCCCCCCCATGATGATCCTCTCATGGTAGAAATGAAGGTTGCAGATAAATGAGTCCCACGAATCCTCATTGACACAAGGAGCTCCTCTGATATCATTAGCTTTGAATGCCTCCAGAAGTTTAAGTACAATGAGGATGATCTCGTCCCTTGTCACAACCCTATCATAGGGTTTGACGGAGGGGTGATCCAACCAGTGGGAACTTTGGTTCTTCCTCTCCGAATGGTAAAGGACGATAAGTGTAGGCATATGAAGGTAAAGTTCTTAGTGGTTCTGAACATGACAGCTTACAATGTTATCCTTGGTTGACCTACCTTGAATTCTTCTAAATCGGTGGTAGTGACACATCTCATGTTGATGAAGTTCGTATGCAACGACGGCAAGGTGGGGACTATCTATGGTGATCAGCAAGTCGCCCGAGAGTGTTATCTTATCACTGTCCGGCCACTTTTTGGGGGCAAGGATAAGGAAGCAGCTGGGCCTTCAGGACAAAGAGTCCAATACAAAAGAAAGGCGGGTGAAGTGTTAATGGTCCATGGAGTTCACCAAGAAGCCATGGAGATCCATGGGTTGTTCGCTTCTATCTCTCGTCCTGAACCTGGGGGTCAGCAGGAAGATTTCGCCACAGACCCCGCCTCACCAGAGAGAACAGTCAAGGTTGGCRAAATAATGAGCGTTGTAATAGGGAAGGAAGTAAAAAATATTTCTAAGGGAATACAAGGATGTCTTYGCCTTTTTGGTGGAAGAAATTCCAGGTTTGGATCCAAAGATCGACCAACATAGCTTAAATGTTGACCCCACAATGAAACCTGTCAAACAAAAGAAGCAAAATTTGGGTCTAGTGCATAGTAAGGCAGCTGATGAAGAAGTCAAGAAGCTTCTTGATGTGGGATTCATTCGTCCATGCCAGTACCAGGAATGGGTAGTGTAGGGCTTCGCCCCGCCTTAGGGGGCGTGACCTCAGCTTCAGTGTCATGGARTTGAGCCATGGAATCCGCATGTGAATGCGTTGGGGTGTGTTGTCGAATTGAGAGGATCGCCACCGTGCCTATATAGGTTATTCACGGACGCCCGAAACATTGGTGCCAAACTAGTGGCCCCACAAATAGGTCCAGTAACCAAAGTGT
>SNQN01012585.1:0-15504 GCA_008642245.1 Bassia scoparia
TGTCTACATACATACATACATACATACATACATACATACATACATACATACATACATACATACATACATACATACATACATACATACATACAGACACTTTAATTTTTGAAAAAATACCCACATACATACATACACGCATACATACATACATACATACATACATACATACATACATACATACATACATACATACAAACACATACATACATACATACATACATACATACATACATACATACATACATACATACATACATACACATACCATATGAAAGTAGCATATTATAAAATACTAAAATGAAAGTACATACCAAAGACGAACGATGTGCGTGCCTTGATCTTTCCAAGCTCTTCGCAGTTGGTAAAAAAATATATATCCCGAATTCAATGCAAAATAAAAGCAAACAATTAACAGAATGGAATACAATACATTAAAGGGACTAACAATGTTGAGTACGTGGACATCGAAGGTGATGGCGACGATGTTGCCAGTCGCCATGATGAAGAATTCCAACAGACCTTTTTTCTACACTAAGATTATGTGGATAGCATCGAAAATATTGACTTTTCGAAATTTAATATTGACGATGACAACATCGTTTCTCCCTTAGTCTCTCTGCCATTTCCAAGGGCTCCTCGTGCTACGACGCCCAAGCCCGATAAAGACATCCATCGTGGGCTGAAGCAGCACTTCGCCAAAAAGCATCCTAACCTATCCAACGATTTGGCCAATGAGCAAGAGAAGGATGCTGCTTGGATCGAAGAGGAGGATGAGCGATACCTCCGAGCTTCGCAAAACTTTCCAGCTCCTCGCAAGAGGAAGATGATTAATGAAATGGTGAAGTGTGCTCCACTAGTTTATCTGGACACACTGTGAGGCTTGGACGAAGGTTCCGCTGGAGCTATCGAGGGCTTCTTGGCTTAGGTAAAATATTTTCCATACTTAGCCAATTTTTCATTTTCCTCTATTGTTTGGTTCTCARAACTTGATTTGTCTTCGCAGGCCATGGTAAGAGTCGACGAACTTGTGAAGGCAAAGTACAAGGAGTTGCTATATCAACAAGCGAATGACTATCTCGCCCAGCAGACTACTTTCATCGCTCTTGATAACTCCGAAGCGAACTGGAGACTGTCGAATGAGCTTACTGAGACTCAGCGAAGCTATTCCCAAGCCCTTCGAGTCTATAAGAAGGTGAAGGATGAGCTTTCAACCCTTTAAAAGGAAAAGGCAAAGTATGTTGRGGAGGAGAAGGCTCGATTTGATGCAGCCGTGGATGCGAAGGTGAAGGCGGAAGTGGAATCCGCCAGGCGAAGCTGGAGGAAGACTTAAAGTCCAAATATGCCGAAGAGCTTCTTTTGGCGAAAGAGGCAGCTTCAACCTCAGCCACTGCTCTTTCCAGTCTTCAGACAGAGTATGCTTCTTTGCAAAAGGAGGTGGAGATGAAGTTCACTGATGCGAAGGAGAAAGGCATCAATGGAATGAGGGCTCTAGTTGCGGAGGCCTAGGAGTTCATGCCTACCAAGGATTACTACCCCTTCGAAGTCCTCGAGGAGTGCCTCAATTATGTCGAGGAGTGTGCTTGCATGAAAACTACCTTCTCCTCGACCTGACAAGCCCCAGCCTTCGTTCGTCTATGTCTTTGAAGACGATGATGAAGAGTAGTGCCTTCGCATTTCTGCCTTGCTTCACAGCAATTTTTGCTTTCCTTGTATTGTCAATCTCAAATGTAAATTTGTCTATCTTTTATTGAGACTTTTTTATGTAATCCAACATTTATCCAACATTTTGGTGGTTCGAAGCCATTAAGCTAACTTGTAATCTGGGTGCTTCACCACCTTCTGCTATTTATTCGACATTGTTCGCATTTGTGTACTTTAAATTCTCATTTGTGTACTTCTGTTTTGATTTCTGTTTTTATTTGTTTTATCGCATCGCATATTTAGCTTCGCCATCTTCCTTGCCCCTGTATATCTTTACAACATTGAATTGATTAGAAAGATATACATGACTAAGTGATCTTCGTAGCATCGTAGTTATTTTCATTTGCGAAGAAAAATAGGTGGATATACTGGAGTGTACGTTCGCACAACACACTAAATTCTCACTCTGGTCTTTTTAACACGAAATCTCTAAGTTTATGGATTATAAAGAATTAATTGACTTGAGACCTAGTAAGGGTGTCAAGTCAATCAATCATACTAATTGCAATTAAACTTGGATATTGAGTGTACACCTCTCGTAAACAACACATGCCCTTCGCAAGTTCAAAACCGTCTGCCCTTCGCAAGTTTCTGGAGTTCTGCCCTTCGCAGGTTTTTGGGGATTTATCCCCAGTTTGGACATTCGTCCTTCGCAAATCTAGGGTTGTTTTCCCTTGGCTAATTAATGGACATTTGTCCTTCGCGAATCCAAGGCTGTTTGCCCTTAGCAAATTAATGGACATTTGTCCTTCGCGAATCGTGGGTCGTTTGCCCTTTGCATTTTAATGGACATTTGTCCTTCGCAAGTTTTGGGTCATTTGCCCTTTTCTMATGTCTCATTTGGAGACTTTGTGAATGTGGTTAAACGTTCATTTCCTGTAAGCCTTATCATTTACTAGCTGAATTAACTTAACTTTGAAATCGATAAAGTCATGCCCTCACTTTGAGTGGCCTACCTGTACTAAGGAGGGAATTTGTCCCTATTTGAACATTCACACAATATCTTGAAGTTAAAAGTATTGAAGGCTTTCATTCAATCTTACGTCAAAAAATTACAAGGCCGCTTGGCGAATTTCTGCTAATGTGCTTAAATTTGCAACCTAGGCATAATATTTTTTCAATTTATCTACGCTCCATGGATGAGTCAATCGGTGACCGTTCCCATCTTCATGCTTGTAAGTTCCATCACGCAGAACCACACATATTTTATAAGGACCTTCCCAGTTTGGGGTTAGCTTGCCCTCCTCCTTGGCTCGACCCGTAGACTCCATTTCTCAATACCAGATCTCCTATTTGGATCGGTCTGTGGTTCACCCTCTTGTTATAATCTCTGGACATCTTAAGCTTGTAAATCTGTTGGCGCAGGAGTGCGTTGCCCTTAACCTTTGGTATTAAATCGAGATTGTGCTTCATTGCTTCCCAATTTCCCTCTTCTATATACAACATCACTCGCAATGTTAGTTCATACATTTCGATAGGGAGAACAACGTCTGTCCCATAGACCAAGGGGTCTCCCCAATTGAATTCTTTATGGTGGTTCTGATGGACCACAGTACATTGTAAAGCTCTTAAACCCATAATCCATTGGCACTATCCAATTTTTTCTTGATTCCATTGCAAATGATCTTGTTGAACGATTCAACCTGCCCATTTGCCTGGGGGTGGGCTACTGACACAAAATGCGCACTTATGCCTTGGTATGATAACCAATTTGTGAGAYAGTTGGAGTCGAACTGAGGACCATTGTCAAACACTATGGATTGCGGTAATCCAAACCTGGTGATGATATTTTTCCAAAGAAAACTCTTCACATCGGAAGTTTTTATATTCCTCATTGGTTCCGCTTCTACCCATTTAGTGAAGTAATCCACCGCGACAATCAGGAACTTCTTTTGCCCCGGAGCTTGGGGAAAAGGTCTCCAGATGTCCACACCCCAGTTGGCGAAAGGTAGTGGTGACAACATCGGAGATAGGAGATTTGCTGGRCGTCGGTGGAGATTTCCATGAATTTGAGACCTTGGACATTTCTTTACAAGTTCCATGGCATCTTTTCTTAACGAGGGCCAGTAGTATCCGGTGCGAAGAGTTTTTTCTACTAGAGCCCTTGCCCCAATGTGAGAGCCACATTGTCCTTAATGTATGTCATCCAGCACTTCTGCCCCTTTCTCAGGTGTGATGCATTTGAGAAGAGGATGGGAGAAAGACTTCTTATATAGTTGACCATTCCAATAAACAAACCAAGAGTCTCGTTCTTTCACGTACTTAGCTCTTTGGGTGTCGAGTGGAAGAATGCCAGTCAGCTTGCACTCAACAATTTCATCCATCCAGGTGCTTTCACGATCGATGAAATGGATCTCCTCTACTTCGTCAATACTCCTTCGATTCTTCACTTCCCGAAAGACAAATCTTGGACRTGTCGCCGAACTGGCCAACTTGGATAAGGCATCCGCTTGGTTATTTTCCGATCTTGGGACTTGCACCAAATGAAATTAGTCTAGTCCCTCAACTTCTTTCTTTACTATCTCTAGATAGCAGATCATGTTCTAATCCCTCGCTTCATACTCCTCATTCACTTGGCTGACAACAAGTTGGGAATCAGACATACCATCTATTTTCTTTTCGAATTCCGACCACTAAGGCTTCATACTCTGCTTCGTTGTTCGATGTATGAAATTTGAATCTCATGGCGTACTCAAATATGTCCCCTTTAGGGGATTTGCACAAGATTCCTACTCCACAACCGTTTTGGGTGGAGGACCCGTCTACAAACAAAGTCCAAACATCTCTTGATGTTTCAACCGGAGGGGGTCTAGTCTATTCCACAATGAAATCTGCCACAGCCTGACTCTTAATGGATTTCCTAGGCTCAAACTCGAGATTGAAACCATTCAAAGCAATGGCCCATTTTAACATCCTTCCTGACGATTCCAGCTTAGTCAACGGCTGTTTGATAGGTTGGTCTGTGTAAATCACGATCTTGTGGGCTGCAAAGTATGGGCGGAGTTTCTTACTGGCCATCATGAGGGTCAAGCCAAATTTCTCAGCAGCAGCATAGCGCATCTCCGCCCCTTGTAGAACATGACTCACAAAATAGACCGGTAATTGAGTGCTCTCTCTTTCAGCCACTAACACTGCTAAGACCGCATGCTCTGCCACCGAAAGATACATGTATAATGTTTCTCCTTCTCTGGGGCTCACCAATCTAGGGAGAGATTGAAGATGATCTTTGAGTTTTAGGAAGGCCGCTTCGGCTTCCTCACTCCATTCGAACTTGGCGCTCTTCTTGATGGCTCGGAAGAAATACTGACATTTGTCCCCTGACTTGGAAAGAAATCTCCCTAACGCCGCCAAGCACCCTGCCAACTTTTGCACCTCTTTGACATTCCTTGGTGATTGCATATCAAGAACAGCCTTTACCTTATCAGGATTTGCTTCAATACCACGGTCATCTACCAGAAATCTCAAAAACTTCCCAGACATAACCCCGAACACACACTTCTTTAGATTCAGCTTCATCCCAAAATGTCGCAACGTATCAAAGGTCTCCCTTAGATCTCTGACATGATCCTCCTTCTTCTTACTTTTAATGATCATGTCATCGATGTAAGCTTCTACGTTCCTTCCAAGCTGTTTAGCGAAGATGGTGTTTACACATCTTTGGAAGGTTGCAGGGGCATTCCTCAAGCCAAATGGCATTACCTTGTAACAATACAATCCATTGTTAGTGACAAAAGCTGTCTTTTCCTGGTCTTCCTCCTTAAGAGGGATTTGATAGAATCCTGAATAAGCATCTACGAAACTCATAGCTTCATGCCTCGCTGTAGAGTCTAGCAACTTATCAATCTTAAGAAGTGGGAAACTGTCCTTGGGCAAGCTTTGTTATGGTCAGTGTAATCTACACAAATTCTCCAAGCCACATTGGGTTTAGGAACCAATACTACATTTGCCACCCATTCCGGATATTGGCATGGGCGAATGAATCCCGCATCGAGAAGCTTCTTGACCTCCTCATCAGCTGCTTAACTGCGTACTGGCCCCAAATTTCTCTTTTTTTGCTTGACAGGTTTCGTTGTGGGGTCAACATTTAAGCTACGTTGGGCGATTTTTYAATCTAACCCTGGCATTTCCTCCACAGAGAAGGCAAAAACATCCTTATACTCTCTTAGCATATTTTTGAGTCCTTGTCCAATTTCCTCACCCATCGCTTCGCCAACCTTAACTATCCTCTCTGGTGACGTGGAGTCGATGGCAAAGTCTTCCTGCTGGCCTCTAGGTTCAGGACGAGAGATAGGGGCGAACAACCCATGAATCGCCATGGCTTCTTGGTGTAACCCATGCACCATTAGAACTTCACCCGCTTTTCTTTTCTTCTGAAATCTTTTTCCCGATGGTTCTGCTACCTCCTTCTCTTTGCCCCCAGCAAGTGGTCGGACAGTGGTAAGATAACACTCTCTGACGACTTGCTGATCACCATAAATAGTTCCTACCTTGCCGTCATTGCACACAAACTTCATCAACATGAGATGTGTAACTACCACCGACTTAGAAGCATTCAAGGTAGGTTGTCCAAGGATTACATTGTAGGTCGTCATGTTCAGGACCACTAACAACTTAACCTTCATGTGCCTGCATTTATCTTCCTTCCCCATTCGGAGAGGGAGAATCACCGTTCCGACAGGTTGAATCACCCCTCCGCCAAATCTTATGATTGGATTGTCACAAAGGACGAGATCATCATCATTGTACTTTAGTRTTTGAAGGCATTCAAAGCTAATGATATCAGAGGAGCTTCCAGTGTTAATGAGGATTCGTCGGACTCGTTTATCTGCGACCTTCATTTCCACAACGAGAGGATCATCGTGGGGGGTGCTTACCTCCCCGCGATCCTTTTCGCAAATAAGAACATCCGGGAACATCTCTTTATCATTCGCTTCACTATCAACAGCCATTACTTTGGGCAATTTGCTTGCATATTCTTTTTGACCTTCAATAGTGGGTCCTCCAGCCGCAAACACTCCAAATATCATGTGAACTATCCCTGAATCGGAGTGCTCACTGTTTGGGGCATCATCTTTGGATGAGGGTTTTTTCAGGAATTGCTTGATAAGATGCTTCTTAACCTTTCCTTGATGCGCTAAGAAATCCATGGTTCTCTAAAGAGTGAAACAATCTACCGTAACATGACCAACATCTTTATGGAATTAGCAATATTTGGACTTATCCCTTGTGTCCAACTCGGTTTTGATCGATGGGGGATCCTCAATGTGCACATCCTTGTTGACTTCTTTGTACACATGGAAAAGATCCTTTGTGTATTCTACCGTGGGGGTGTGGTTGAATTTTTTCTTCTTCCTGGTTGTTCCTTTTTGTGACGTTCCTTCTTCCTCTATATTCTAGGTGRCAGACCTCTTTTTGTCATGACCACCATTGCGATGCACCTYGTTGCCTTGATGCTTGGAGGGAGGAGGAGTCACCTTTTCTTTGGCCTTTTTGACGGCGCCGACTTCTTCAGCATGAATCCATGCTTCYGCTTCCCTCATCATTTCGTTTAAATCCCCTACTCTTTGCCTTACCATTTGGAATTTAAAGGGATTGTCCTCATCCAGTCCCCGATAAAATTATCTAGGATCACTCGATTGGGCAAATCCGGGATTTAGAGAGTTTCATTATTGAAGCGTTTGACATAGCTTCTCAAGCTTTCATTGGGTCGTTGTTGAATCCTTCCCAAATGTAAGCTACTTTTCTGCTCTTGGTGATGCGCCATGAAGTGATGAGTAAAAAGAACAGCCAATTCATTGAAGTTATGGATGGAACCTGTTGGAAGGCCGCTGAACCACCTTTGGGCTAGCCCCTTGAGGMTAACCGGGAAGTATTTACACCACATTGCGTCATCAGCTTGGGTGGTTAGCATGAGATGCTTATACATCACCAAATGATCGTCTGGATCAGTAGTCCTATCATAAGCATCAATAGAGGGGAACTTGACTTTCTGGAACTGAGTGGCCATCAGAATAGAAGCAGAGAAAGGACTCTTATCAGTAAGGGGAAGCCCTTGTATCCTTCCCTCCGTCCGTTGGGATGGGTACCCGATTCCTTGGTTCTGGTTAGCACCGCTTGGGTGATAACCCCCACTTCGGTGGGAACGAACCTCTGGTTCTTGMTTCTGAGGGCGCTCTTCATGATGGTCGGTGGAGTGATGTGTATGTCCATGAGTTCTGAGAGAACGATGTGAGGGGTCAATACATAAAGGAGTGGATCTCGTCAAAAAGTGTTCATCATCATGAGTTGCTTGCTTAAGCTTCTCCACCTTTTTCTTTTCAATAATTCTCCTAACGTCTTGACTCTCAGCTTGCTCTTTCCTTCTCTAAATGATTGCTCTAACATCCATTGAGGAAGCCTCACGCTCTGACTTCTTCCTTTCAATGAGTGCTCGAACAACTTCCCTCTCGTGGCTCTTTGTGGACAATTCATCATCGTCGTCGGTATGAAAACGATAAGGTCCTCTTGTTGACTGAGTCTTTGGGGCAATAGGAAGGGGTTTTGGAGTATAACGATATCTCCTAACCTGACTCTTCTCCCATTTGATAGGAACGATCTGAGTCTCGACATGCTTTCCCTTGTCTTTGGGAGTGGGGTTCTTGATCCTAGTAGTCTTGAGGCTAGGCACCACGGGAGTACTATATTCCACGGCCTGAGTCTTGCTAGGATCTTCACTACCGGTGGCCTTGGTCTTGCCTTCATGCGCGGCTTTAAAATGTGCGTTCTCTTCCTTTAAGGCTTAGAGCTGAGCCTTCATGTCTTACTGTTCAGCAAATCGATCCATTATCTCAGACACTCCCACACCTATCTCCTCCTTTAGCATCTCACGTGTAACATAGCGGTCATCCAAATCTTGGAGGGAAAGCTCTGTTCCCACYTAAGTACCCAATTCTTCCTCGCTTGAAAGACGGAGTGATCCGGGTGGTTCTCTCCATTGGGGTTGCTTTCCTTTTCAGAGGATGGAGGAGTATTCCTTCCTTGTTTAGTGTGATRATCCCTTGAAGCCATATCTYATCGCCTCCCCACAGACGACGCCAAATGTTGTAGCACGTCTTCGCTTGGCAAACTACAATATTTCCTCTGCTCCAGGATTGAGAGAAGGATGGAGACTTTCTGTCAATGCTACTTCAAAGGAGATGACCTTGGCTTGGAATCTCGAGATGGCTTAGCTCTTCAAGTCCCTCGGGCTCCTTACCACCTACAAGAAGGAGAATAATCCTTTTCGGATTATCTCCTCTCCAATGCCTATGTAAGTAATGTAAGGAGGAAAGTAATAAATGCAATTGAATGTAGAAAGAGAAGGTAGAGAAAGAAATGTCTATACTTGCTTAAGTATGAGTAAGTGTTAAAATGAGGTCTCCGATAGCTAAGAGTCTAAGATCAGTGGTATAATGATCAAGGAATCTTAAAACAAATATTCATCATAAAATCAAAGCAGCTGAGCAGCTATAGGTCAAAAGCCTAATTTCATGCACAATTTGGTCAGCTGCCTGCAATTTCATCCTGAAGTATTCATTCATCATCCTAAGGTGGTACAATATTATCCAACTGATTGTTCATACAAACATCGAATTAGTTATTTAGGTGCAGATATCCTTTTAAAGATGCAAAGAATGAACACACCATCCAGTCGTTCACTTCCAACTTTTTGACTTCGTATCTCCAAAACATAATAATRGCATACCCAATTACACTCTTAGGCTATGTTTCGATAACAATGGATGAGAGAAAATGAGGGGAGGGGGGAAGGAAGAAGGGAAGGGAAGTGAAGTGTGTTGAACCCTAAGTTTTGATGAATGGCTCTCCAAACAAACAAAGCAAACTCTATGCATTATTATTTAACATATGTGTTTAGTGTWGTGATTTAAAGAATCCAAACTTCAAGGAATCTTAATGGATCGATGACATCCTTAGGAGAAGGAAGCAGTTCCTGTGATAAGTAGAAGTTTTGGAAGACTCAAGGAAGAAGTTCAAGATCAAGGAAGGTTGAGTTCCATGGAAAAGATGACTCGACAAGATCAAGGAAGGTTGAGTTCCTTGGAAAATATGACTCGACAATGTGGTGCTTGGCATTAAGATATGAAACAATTGCTCAAAGGATAAAAGAAAATAATATTAAAGTTTGTGATTCATTTTATTAAAGAATTTTAATCCGTTATTTTATATAAGGTTATCTTTTTAATAAAGGCCTAAGATAATTGTATATAGATTAAAATAAAAATCTTTTTATAAAATATTAAAGATTATTTTTCTATTAAAATATTTTCTTAAAAACCTTGTATTATGTCTTTGGAATAAAATGTTTTTATCTTTGAAAAAGATCTCGTGTGTTTTTAATGAGTTCCTTAAAAATAGGAAAGTTAGTTATAGGGGAAAACGTGTGTTACTGGCTTTATTAATTTAACTAACCTGAGATTTTAAAGGGATAAAAAACGGCTAAAAAGAATGAGTGAGATCATGGGTTATTGAGCTTGATTGGTAGTCAAGTTCCACTACAAGCATCACTCCTACAAAAAAGGAAGTAATGTGGTAGTGGACTACTACTTTGTTTCAACGCTTACTTATCTCTCTATAAATACATTAAGTTGGTAATTAATCAAACACACTTGAGCAAAGAATTCAACCAAAGCTATTACTTTCATATTGTTGCCAAGCATTTAATTATTGTTTATTGAGTTGTAAAGTGCTTCTTTCTGCGTATTGAAGCGAGGGGTTGTGAGTTTCATAACCGAGGGATTTCAAGGGAAATCGAGAGTTAGATGGTTCYAGAAGTTCAGTGTGAACTGAGAACGAGGGTTCAAGAAGTTCCTATGGAACTGAGAACGAGGATCTTAGATTATATTTAGGTGTTGCATCCTAATATAATATAGACGAAGTCTTGTGTTGCATCAGGCCACAGTTTTCCTCTCTTGGCGTTTGTCTTGAGAGTTTCTGTGTTGGAAAAATCTCTAGTCTCAAATTCCTTAGTTTAAAGTTCTTTTAATTCCGCAAAAAGTGCTCAAATTCCTCCAATACAATTCACCCCCCTCCCCCCCTCTTGTATTGTTCAGTCGATCCAACAATTGGTATCAAAGCTAAGTTCCTTATAGCTATCAGGAAACCCTGTGAAGGAACTGAACGTGAAGATCTAGCTGGAAAAGATGAATCAATGCGAGAAACTAAAGGAAGGATATTCCACTCAATGTCCTCCCATGTTCAATGGGAAATTCTATTCACACTGGAAGAATAGAATGGAGATTGTCATCAAAGCAGAGAATACCAGGTATGGAGAGTAATCAAGGTAGGTGATTTTGAAATTTCCAAAACCGTTAACAATGAGGTAGTTCCTACTCCTATGTCTGATTATGAAAAAGAAGATTTTAATAAATTGGAGTTAAATGCTCTTGCTGTAAAACTTATTCATTGTGTTCTTGGACCCTAGGAACACAATCGTGTCATGGGATGCATGAACGCAAAGGAGATTTGGGATTTGTTAGAAATTAATCATGAAGGAACTAATGAAGTCAAACGTTCTTAAATAGACTTGCTAATGTATAAATACGAATGGTTAGAAATGGAACCTAAGGAAACCATTCAAGATATGTTCACTAGATTCAGTAATATTACTAATGAATTGGTTTCTCTTGGCAAGCACATTCCTACGGATGAACAGGTCAGGAAGATTCTTCGAAGTCTTCCTCAAGATGAAAGATAGAGGGCTAAGGTAACCGCACTCCAGGAAACRAAGGACTTCACCAAGTTCAATATAGAACAATTGGCTGGATCTCTCATGACTCATGAGCTTCACATTGGATCCAGTTCAAGTGAGCTAAAAAAAGGTAAGAATTTGGCATTGAAGGCTGAGGAATCCGAGAAATCTGAGGTAGATGTTGCCATGTTGGTAAGGAAATTTAAGAAAATGTTTAAATCTAACAAATACTCTAAGAACTTTGTCAAGAAGGCAAGTACATCAAAGAATGATCAGCCATGTGATAGATGTGGTGCTAGTGATCATTGGGTGAAAAATTGTCCACTGAATCCTGACAAAGAAAAGGTTAAAATGAAGAGCTACGGAAAGGGTGCAAGGAACTTCAACAAATCAGACATTAGGAAGGCCATGATTGCTGCATGGGGAGAATCCGTTAAGGTTAACCGAAGGTACTTAAGAGGGGGGTGAATTGAGTGCCTATCAAAAATTTGATTATGTACTGTTTTAGAAGAGTAGACCAGTTGGACTGGTCTCGCGGCGGAATAAGTGTTAAACAGTACGTAGAACAATATCGAGCAATAGTAATAAAGACACACAAATTTAACGAGGTTCACCCAACTCTGGGCTACGTCCTCCTACCCTAGTTACTTTAATTAAATTTTCTCCGAAATAACAAAGCAACTCTCACTCACAATGTACGTGAACTCACACATACAATTGTCACCCCACACTCAACCCAAGTGTGCTAATTCGCAATTGAACTCACAAGCACTCGCTAATGAACTATCAATAGCTACCCAATCACCAACCCCTTCGTTGTGATTCAACACAATGCAATCTCTCAATTACTCACACTGAGTTTACAAAGTATTTGATCGCTCAATATGTGTGCACTCTTGTGTTGAAACTGCTTGCTTGATCTAGGCTTTTGGAGTTTCTCTTTCTTCTTTCTCTAAAATACACCTTTTAAGAACGTGGAGAGAAGTCTTTTTCGTTAGTCATATGCATGGTATTTATAGCCAAGGCCTAGCAATACTAGTGATGCAACCCTAGAATATGGAGATAAAAAATATATATCTACTCCCAATATTTTAGGAAGTCCATAAGATATATTCCATACACAGATGATAATATCTATGTTACATTAATTGCATCTTTAAGTAATTACATATATCCAAAACATATATTCCACCAATCATCTTTGAAGTTTCATAAACCGTTTTTAAGAAAAACTTACCAAAAAATTTTAAAGAAAACTTTCCAAAAATCTTTTCTGCTCGACAAGATGATCCGCGTTGTGGAACAGTACAACAGTTTCCCAACTGGTAGGATAAAAGTCAACCAACCAACGTGTTAGTTGCTTCACTCAAGAGAGAAAGTTCGAAGCCCAATGCCTCAACCAATAATACAAGCACGCAACAAACACATTCATGCACTAATCAACAAGAAGACTTATTCTAATCCTAGAACTAATCTTCAATGCTCTTCAACTTCTCGAAGCTTCCTTGATTTTAGTATAAGCTTGATCTTCTCGAGTCTTCTCGAAGGACTTTCTGCTCATTAGTTGAATTCCTGTATGCCAAACACATATTACAATTTGCACAAGTATAACTGTTAGCATACATGTCACTATCTTCAAGTGACCAGATAGTACTCAGCTGTCAGACAGTTGTATTAATCGACCAATGTACCTTTCTTGCAACGTTTGTCATCACTCAAAAACTAGGGAATCACAAATTCCCCCTTTTGATGATGAAAAAACCCTGTGAGAAGTTCCTGCCAAACAACACATTTATAAAAAACAACTCTACTCAATGGGACTATTTTTTGTTTCAATTTTTTATTTTTTCGACTCCAAGTGAAAACCAACTAACTTGTTTTCCAATGAAAAGCAATAAAACAAACTATCCAGAAATCACATTCTTAAGAGAATCATCCAGATTTTTATTCGACTCAACTATGTTGACTAAACTAACTCAATCTAAGCTAGACAAAGGCTTCCAGAACTTCTAATTATTTTCCCCTTTTGGCATCATTAAAAAGCATTCACAGAATAATAACATGCACAAGATAACATTTTCAACCATAAGGTAGCATCAACTCAATTCATACCATATAATCCTGCACCAGCCTGTTAGTTTCACAATTCACAATCCCAAAACAAGGCAAACAGGCAGAATAATAGTGCAGCAGAGTCAAACAAGAACCAAATTACATCAATAATGTTTTGTAAAATGGCATGGAAAACAGATAACCAAAAGCAGTTCGAAAGATAGAGAGAGGGGAACAGAAGCTAGAACAGATCATCACTCGTCATCATCATCCTCCATCTCGTCCTCTGAAGCATCAGGATCAGAACCCTTATCATCCTAATCATCTTCAAGTTCCTTATCATCATTGTCTTCCTCATCCTGACTTCCATCTGCAGAAGAGTGGGTGGATTCCTCGAGGTCAATTTCTTCATCTTCCTCACACTGCTTTGCAACTGATCCCTTAGCAACAGAACCCTGACCAGTAGCAGCAGTAGATGTCTGTCCAGCAGCAGCAGAAACAGTAGTCTGAACAGCAGTAGTGGTCTCAACCTTCTGACCAGTACCAACAGCTACCTGTCTTGCTSTTCCCTCAGCCTTCATCCTAGCAACCCAATTTCTAGTCTCATTTAACTTCTCCTCTAAACTCCCTTGCCTCTCAGTGAAGGAAGTGGTCAAGCCATGCACCATAGTCACCAGCATCTCCAATGTATATCCTGCTTCTCAATCTTGCTAAACAGTGGAGTGAGATTAGTAGATGTACTGGTCTCCTCAACCTTCATTTTCTTAGCAGCAGGTTCTTTCTTTTCCTTCTTGATTGGTGAATCTCCAACATTGCATATCTTGTCTCCCTTGACGTCCAATCCCTTTTGGCGTAGAATTTTCAGAGAGAACTTTTGTGCAGGGATGGTGTCACCACTGAGAGTGTGACCTTCCTTAATCAATATCCTAGAGATTAGGGACCCATAGGCTAGAGAGTGAGAGGGAGCATTTTTGCAATTCATCATATGTTCAATAATTAGGGCAGGAAAATTTATTTTCACATTCTTCATCATGAGGTAAATTAGAACCATATCCATGATTCTAACTGACCCTCTACCRTGTGACTTTGMAATCAATACTTTCTGACATATTGAATGCAGAATTTTCATAATAGGTTCCCTAAGACTAGTGGTCTTGAACCCTTCCCTAGTCCTAACAACCTTCCCAAACAGAAACTTCATAATCTCATCATTACCTACACCAGCAACAGTAGGCCAACCATCTACACTATATCCAGCATAACCATCTCTAGGAACATTCAAAAATTCAGCCAACGAAGAAACAGATACACGCACATCTTTGCCATAAATAGTACTAACTAAACTCATATCAGGATATTGAAACAGATTAGCATAAAAGTCCTGAATAGGCTCAACATAAGCCTTCTTAACAATCCTATTATGATTCAGCCAGCCTTGAAATTCTAACACTTGTTTCACTTCAGACAACGCAGGAATATCCCAATAACCTTCTTCACAACCACAACCAGACATAACAGCTTTCTTKGAAGACTGAACAGTAGAAGGAGAAGCAGCTGTTTTACCTTTAGCAGACCGGGGATCAGGTGCCTTCCTCTTGGTTCCCTTGGGGGTACCAGTGTATTGTTCTGCCTCCTTCATCGCCTTCTCCTTGTCCTCAATCTTGACCATTAACTCTCAAGTAGACTTCCTCAACACAACCCCTGTAACTCCAGTACCCTGAGTGACTGCAACAACTTGAGAGCCAACCTCYACCACATCATCATCATCACCCTCATTTTCCTCTTCCTCCTGATCCTCTGGAGGCTTTAGAAACTCAGACTCAAGAACTTCGGAAAGGTTCTTGGCAGCAGAACCTTGTTCCCCCTCAATGTTCTCAACTTCAGCTGGCTTTGATTCCAAGCTAGGGTTTTGAACCGAGAGAGAAGCAGAAGTAGGTTCTGTGATTTTAGGGTTTGTGGGTTGTGATGGTAATGTAGGTTGAGGTGGTGGTGAGGTGATTTGTGGTGGTGGAATCGATTGTTGT
>SNQN01012586.1:0-15504 GCA_008642245.1 Bassia scoparia
CAGTAATAAACAAATACTTCGCTTGTTTTTTATTCAACAATCAACAAAGAAGTTTATTCAACAATCAACAATGAATAATCAAACCACTAATTAAACAACCAACAATTAACAAAATTGGGAAAAAAAAAACAAAAATTAGGGTTTCAAGGGGAACTAACCTCCACGATTTTCGACTAAACTGTAGCACACGAGCGGCGGTGACGGAGGGGCGGCGTTGATGGAGGGGCGGCGGCAAAGGCAGAGTGAGGAATAGTGGGAAGTGCGAAGACAGTGAGGAACAGTGCGAATGAAGTGAGAAGAGTGAGGAAGAGATTTGTCACGTGTTTTTTTTTCAATATTCTTAATTACTTCGTATATCATTGAAAGGAACAACGCTATTGTAAATAGCGTTTTCCTACCATAAGTCGCTATTTTAAACAGTGACTCACCAATTTTTCCAATCTGCAGTGTTTRTGTACTTTGCTATTTTAAATAGCGTTCTATGAACGAGAAATGAAAAAAATTTAAACCAAACTACCGATCCTACGTGGACGGTAGTTTGCACTACTACAAAAATTGGATAAAACACCATTTTTAAGAGACCGGTGGTGCATTAAAACCGATCTCTTAAGTTAAGAGACRGGATATTAATGAAAACCGGTCTCTTAGAAAAGTCTAAAAGACCGGTTATTAATAACACATCTCTTAAGTTGTGTTCCTTTAGTTTGGTGGACCCYCATGTCTCATAAAGAGATCGGTGTTYAGGTGTAACCGGTCTCTTATCTATTATTWTATTTTTAAAATTATATCAAACTTTCTAGGCTTCTAGCAGATTCTAACTAAGTATTAAAAAGGAATGGCCCACTTTACACACATGTACTCTCTTTCCTCCCATTTCTTATCTAAAAAATTACCCCATATAAAGACAACATTCAGCAATGCACCACATATTTCTACTTTACCAATTCCTATTTAGCATACAAACACACACACTCTCTCTCTCCTCCCCTTCCTCCTAAAACCCTTATTGCAATTGCTCAGATTCAATTATCATTCAACAATCAAACAAATTCAATTCATTATTTAGTTCATCACTCGCTCGCCATTCAATTCAACACCGCCATATATATTCGTTGATTCAACCTCCCCACGTTGCTATTCTTGGTCGTCGTCGACTCAATCCGACCACCGTCGTTCGTCACCCCCATTCATTACTCGCTCGCCATTCAATGTTTTGGTCTAAGTTTTTTTTTCCTTTTAATTGCTTGAACTYGTGGATCTTCTTTATTTTTCTTGAACTCGTTTTTTCTGTATTTTGGTTGAACTGGTTTCCTTTTTTTTCTTGAATTAGTTTTCTTGTTTTTGGTTGAACTCGTTTTTCTTAATTTCTTGCATTTTATAACTGATTGAACTCATTTTTTCTTGATTTTATTTTTCTTGTTTATCTTCTTTTGGGTTAATCTTCTCAGATTGGATATCTTTGTCATTTTTTTTAAAAAAATCATTGGTTTTTTTTTTTGCTTTTCATATCTGCGTTTAATAATTTGTTTTCTTTACTTTTCAATTTTTCTTTTGATCTAGGTTTTTTTTCAGTTTTCAATTTTCGTTGTTTGTTTTTCGATCTCTTCAAGGTTTTCGATTATGATTTTACTAGTATGTGTTTTAGATCTTTGTTTGTTGTTTATTGATATTCTCCATTTTTTGT
This sequence comes from Bassia scoparia, assembly GCA_008642245.1. Classification (NCBI taxonomy): domain Eukaryota; kingdom Viridiplantae; phylum Streptophyta; class Magnoliopsida; order Caryophyllales; family Amaranthaceae; genus Bassia; species Bassia scoparia. The sequence goes on from SNQN01012586.1 coordinate 1,685, forward strand.
TTCGTCTTTGCTTTTTAATTTTAGTATTCAGTTATGCTGTTATGGGATTTTCGTTTTCAATTTTTATTTTTTAGTTATTATTTTTGGGATTTTGATTTCGTTTATAAGGTTTGTGAATGTTAATTTGACTGTCAAAATTTATAATCTTGAGCTGCTTTTTCTCCCTTGTAATGCCACGACTGACCTACAAGTATTATTTCTGTTTCCAGTTCGTGATTTGAATCATCTAATCTCTGCTACCAGCCTACCCTGTGTGGTGTCACTTGTTGTTTGAGTTCCCCTGGTCAGCTTAACTCTAACCTTCGCAAGCTTGCAGTGAATCTCATTCCTTTTCCTAGTCTTCACTTCTTTATGATTGATTTTGATTTTTTTAACTCATTTTTTTATTTCTCTTTGTAGGTAAAAAAATAAGTTCGAATTTGAAGAGTTAACACCCYAAATGAAGAATATTTTTTAAGGCATTTAATTATTTGTATTTTTTGGATATGTAGCATACTTTTTTTTACATAATTTACTCTGTTTTATAGAGATATTGAGATATTAATGTAAGATTTTATGGTTTTAATTGCCAATTATAATTGTATGTATATAATTGAATCAGCTGTGATTTGTTGTGAGGTGTGATGTCACACCTCATCTACCTTTTTTTAATTTAAAAATGACTATAAGAGACCGGTTGTAGGTCAAAACCGGTCTCGTACGTAGCTCAAAGAGACCGCATTTGTCAGTAAAATCGGTCTCTTTGAATTGACATAAGAGATCGATTCTGACATATAACCGGTTTCATTGATCGATTTAAGAGACCACAAAAATAACCGGTCTCTTTACCTAAGAGCCTTGTCACCTAGGGACCGATGGTTTTGCGGTCTCTTTGGCATTTTTAGCCGGTCTCTTAGGCTTTTTTTGTAGTAGTGTTGGTAATATCTCTATTACATAAGGGAATGGGGAAGGAAGATGGTGTCCCCCCTCTTAAAAGACATAAACACCCTTAATGATATAAAAGTCTTAAATACCCTTAATTAAAAAAAATGAAATTCCTTTATTTTTGTACTTACAATACTAAGCAATATAAAAAAAAGACACATGCTTTAAAAAATATATTAATTACATTGACTAAAAAATGGAAAGTAATTTATTAAAAAATATATTAGTATGAAAAAATTCAAATAAGAATATGAACTAATTTATTTCCATTTTTCACTTAATTATTGCTCATTATTCTGAAAAAATTATTAAATTAAATTGCTACTAAATTCTTATTTGAAACTACGTATAGTACAATCAACTGAAAGTCTGAAACTATATTATTAAATTACTACTATATCTATTTCTATATTATTATTTTTATCTCAATGTAAGTAATTAGTTGATTAAAACCATTCGGATATCTTCTTCTTAAGATTCAATTGGAAAAAAAAACTACACCGAAAATTTGCAAATCGTAATAACTCTCCATCCACCATTGTTAATTTGAAATTGTACCATACATGATGACATACATTCTATTTTCTCATTGTATATTCATTTAATGCAAAATTCTAAAATGATCGCATGCATCGCGTGGTGCTAGTGTTTCAATACCAAATAAAGCATATCCGTAATTTTTTATCTAACGAGTGGCAAATGCGCGTCGTGTTCCATGTGAAAATCTGTTATAAACAATGTATTAGTTTGTGTATCCAGTTAACAATTCGTTGAATCTTCGATTGCTTTCAATTTTTGCTTTTAGCTGTTACTTAAGCAATAAATTATATCTAATGTATAACTAAAGTTAGTAAATTTGTACGTGTGTTGCTATCCATATGACAATACAAGACAAGCAATGTCATAACTCTTACATTTCATAAGTAGCTAAACTTTCACATGTTTTTCCTATTCAATAAGTAACGTACAAATCCACATTTCAATGTCGATGAGAAATACAGTAACTCGTACATTCAATAAATCATTATCTAGGTGTCCACAGTTTTTCTAAAACGTTATAGATATAAGTTCATAAGCACAAGTGGGAGTATTTCAGATTTCGTATTGACTGGTTTAATTTGTGTAGGAGCATTTCAAGGCGATGTTATGCTTGGTGATTTTCTTAGGGTAGGTGGGATTGTATTGAGTTCTAATGATTGGTTTATTTATTTTGATTTAAATTTAGGGTTTTTCGGTGTTGATTTTAGGGATTTGGGGCTTTCGAATGGTGGTTTTGGGATTTCATTGCTGGTGTTTAGGGGGGGTTTAGGGTTTTGATTGTTGTCGATGGGTTGGTGGTTATTGGATATAGTGCTAGGAATGCTTTCGGTTAGGGCTTTTTTTGGGGGGGTGTTTCAATTTGTTCCATTTACGATTAGGGGCCAACCATTTAAAATCGTGGCACAATACTGAGCCAATGGTACCTAGTCAATGGATATTTAATTTCATTTAGCTTATAGGCACATAGGCCCGGCCAAAGTACAACATAGAGTGTCATATCTTTAATTTAATTAACTTTGTTTAATAATAAGTTAGTAACCATTGCGGTGTCGTTTTATCTTGGTTGAAAAAATAGAATGTTAATATTACTCCTTCATGTTTTCTATTCACCTCTTCAATACGATTCCAATGAACCATTTCTAACTTTGAAACAAGCACATATTTTCATGGTCAAATATGCATGCATGATACATTGATACTGACTCACGGAGGTATTAAAATGGAACGAATATTGTAATGTGCAATTGTGCATGTCCGAAAGCGCAGCAAAACAGGGAGTGTCACATTTCACACACAAGGATTTCCATAGACGCATGTATAATTCGATAATTGGTTACAAAGATAGGCATCATAGATGAAGTCTATCGTTCAACATTGAAAAATGACAGGAACCTTATTTTAATTGCTAGATTTACGGAAAAGAGGAGAAGGGGAGATCCCTAATTGATATGAGTAGTAGGTTATGATAGAATTCTAATCTTAATTCAGCTTCATGCATACAAATTTATTCCCCATAACTTGGCAGGTTGATTGGTTCGGCATTTGCGATCTATGCTTTTTATCTTGTCCATGTCTTCTTTAGTTCTTCTGTCAGCTCGAAGTCAAAAACTTGGAAATTTTCCTTCAATCTTCTATCTAGCTTAGATGTATGTCTTTGGTATAACAACAGTGTTGCGATGCATTCCCCATTTGAGACCCTGATCATAACAAACAGAATCAGATGAACACCGAACGCTACAATTGTCGTAATGGATTAAGCTTATACAATGTCTCCTCATACTGACTAAAGAAAAAAATGTAGCACCCACGTACATTTGTATGTTTTCASTATTTCACACAATTYTGGTKTTCTCAAACTTCGTCCAAACCTCAGTCACCAGCCCACACAACAAAATATGGGAAAACAAAGGACTGTTTTATAGCCAATGTAAAAGACTGAAGTCATTCAAAAAAGTGAAAAACCATCACATAGAAGTCAAAAATTTTCTTAGTATTCGTTTTCTAAGATAAACCTAAGCATTGTGTGTCTTRCTTTATGTATGCTTTTCCATAAATTGGAAGATAATGACATGGTTCCACAAAAATCTAGATTCCACAGTCCATTCATTATTGCTTGATGCTACTGTTATAAGTATTTACATCGATAACTGATGGAGACCTTTACCTTAAGAACAAGATCGTCCAAACAAGAAACCGTCCCAAACTATTCAGTGTTAGCAGCTGCACCTCCTAGAGGAGTATGGGCAGTGACAGAGACTTCATGCTTCTAGCAGAACWTCACCAGATAATCTGAAAAGTAAGGGTTGTGTTCTAATTTGGTTCACAGTGAGCTTAATTTTGGAATACGCTAGCCGCTAGGCAATCCCGGGTTAGAAAGATAACGTAGTTGCTGCAAGTAGTTTAGTAATAAGATACATAATGATGTAGATCGAATTATGAAAAAATACACTCCTAGTTAGCACACAAAAGTTTTAAAATAAAGTTCTAGAGACTGAAGCACCACAAAAATGATGAAATAATCATTATTAGAGTAACAACTAATTGTTTCACAAATTTTCCAACTTCTCTGGAAAAGCGAATGAATGGAAGTTATATGTAGTCGACAGAACTGAAATCCAGGGGAAATATGATTGTTATTATTTATCACTATTGCCCTCGAATACTATTAAGCTTTAAGCCACATTAGGCTCCTAGTGGCCAAAGTTTTTACTAGTAAAATTTTGCATACAATGTTTTCATTGTAGCACTAAAAGTTTCTACTATGTAATTAAGAGTTGTTACATGAGAGTACATTATTCATATAATCTTGCCAAATGGTATGCTACATTTTATAGTATTACAGCATTGGTCAAAGTTCAATAACGTTAGTCACAGAAATCAACTATAACCTATTATTCGAGGATGAAACGTTTGACCAAAAGGAGGGTTAACTATTAAATAACAAATAAGATGTCTTCGAGGGAGAAAAGTAATGACCTTGAGCTGGGTAGTGAGTACAACACAATTTTCACACTAAACACATTAAAGTAAGAAATCAGGTAGTTTCATCAGAGTTACCTAATACCAATGCTGCGAACTAAGCCTTTAGAGACGAGACCTTCCATAGCATGCCAGTTGGTTTCCAAGATATGGTAGTGTCAATTTCCAACACACCATCCTTATCCAATTCACTTCAAGTAGTAGCCACTCCTGTGAGAAAAATCAATCAATCAATCAATGAGAGCCTTAGTCCCACAAGTGGGGTCGACTAACATGAACAAAAAGTGATTATTCCTATGAGAAGAATGCAGACGAAAAATAAGCTTTGTTGATATGTAAAACCTACTTGGTTCCTTTGAAAAGTTACAGGCCTACAAGAAGGATTTAATCAATACCATCTTCATCATGTGAACTTGGGGTGCCAAAAAAAAGTAAGTATACATTAACTACAACTAATCGTTTAAACTTTAAAGTAAAAACATTTTAGTATTAACTATATACAACTACTAATATTATACCATGAGGCTTTGAATATAACACTCATTCATCTTGTAACATTGCGTAAAAATACAGTATCTGTATAATCTTACTATCAGCCAAATGATATTTGTTATTTAGTATGCAGAAAACTCATAATTTATAATTTAGGAGTCAAGATTTAATCCTACACCGGTATGCTTTATCGCCACTGGAAAGTGAACCAAGTACATATCCAAATAATCAAGTCGAAGCTTCTTCAAATTGCCTTTGCAAGCCTCTAGTACATGACCATGGTCAGAGTTCCACAGATGCAATTGTAATTACAGACGATATATTAGTGCAATTCTCACAACAAAATAACAATAAAGATACCTCCAAAAATAAGAAGTTTTGTCCCCCTTTTCTATTTCAATACAATAGACTAAGGGCTTGTTCACATTAACTGAAATCAATTGAACTGAATTGAACTGAACMGAACTGAATTGAATATTTTATGAGAGAGAGAAATTGAGTTAAGAACTGAACTGAACTGAATGGAGCTGAACTGAACTGAACTYAAAATAAGCTAATGTAAACAGGCCCTAACCTTGGTGGCTATAAAAAGTCCCTCCCTTTCAACAAGACCAGTCTGAAATGCCTCAGCTAGTGCCTCTCCAACCTCAGCTTCATTCTGGTAATCAGCTGCAAGAAATCTAACCCAGTTACATATCATAATCATGCAAAAAAGAGTTCTATTGTCATTTTGAACCTTCTATATAAAACACTTTATGAAAAAAAGCCATCCCCGTTCCTTTTTACAGCTTCACGCATTTAGGGAAAATAAGTACAGAGACGTTACAAAAAGTATCATGAATCTAAAAACGCACAAAGATACACCACCCACTCTCAAGTCCCAAATTTCAACCAATGCTTTCTCAAACTTTTGCAGATGGCATTATCTCTCAAAGAACGAGCAAGGACCATCCCTTATACTAATAAATAGCTCTCTTCTGCTCAGTTACCAGGGTAATTCAAAGACCAAAAAAGATGTATGTTTTCTCATCCACAACAATTCTAAGTATGAACCAAAAACCAACTAAGAAATTTAAAGTCAACATTACTTTAGAAACAACTAGGAATTTCCATAATCTTGAATAATCTATAAAGTAAAGAATAAAAGCGGATGAAATTATATTTTTTATTGGAATTGCAGAAGGATAAATTATCATCTCTCATACACGAATGTACCTAAAGCTTCAATTCAAACACCATCTACTTGGATCCCAATGGCCAGTGGCCCTGAAGTTGCTGCTTGCAAGATAGCACAGGACACCAAGGCACACTACTCTTACTGTTGTTCCATAGCTACTAACTACCAACTTGGCCATTCACGCGAGCCATGAACCATCCTTTTGTTAAGGGTTCCAAGGTTTAGCCTTCACTATTAGAACGAAAATCCACAAAGCCTTCACAGTAACTTCCTATATTCAAAAACCAATTAATATTGAATTTATTATAAAGAAATCAATTCATCATAATTCAACCATAAAATGAACTTACAAAATGAATTTTAAGGTAACTAAGCACTTCAATCTTTTAGCAAACTAAAGCCTTACAAAATGTGCATTAATGCGAATCTGTCTAACACTCCAATATCATCAATTTTGTTAATTGGAACAGTAATCTGATCTCCTCAATAAAATTCAAATACATAGTTACAAGTTACTATAGTGAAACTATCATAAAGCAATCAAGGAGCGAACAAATACTAGACCAGGCTTAACTTTGAGTAAAATCAACCCCAAAAATCCCCTTTAATTTGAACGATATGCATAAAAAGGAAAAGAAATTAGTAAACTGTGATATTAAACCAAAAACCTACAACAATTTAAGAAAAAAATCTCAAAACTTCCATAAAAATTTGGACATCCAAACTCAAGGAAAAAAAAGGCAACATAAACCAATAATAAAGTACAAAGCATATGCAATAGACATTGCAATCAGTTTTAGCCATTAATGCATCTTTAGAATTTAAGCACCTAGCCTAAATAAATGAAATACTCATTATAATCATTATAAAGAGCAAAAAATGTGCATAAAAAAGACCTTGCAATAGTAATTAAAATATTTGAGAGTAAAAAAACAACAGCACACCTGTAGCTACGGCTTCTACTGAAGCTGCGGCTGCGGTTTCTGCCTTTGCTCCGACGAGGAGATGGTGAGCGCCGACGCGGGGACGACGAATGAGAGTAACTCCTGCCATGTCTACTGTTAAAAAACAAACAAGATTCTGACCAAAAAAAATAAAGAACTTAAAGCAAAACCATGACGATCGAAAAAATTTCATGATAACAGAGTACAATTCTAGATTGCAAATTAGATAAAGCCAGTTCTAATTTTCTAGCAGTGTGTTCGGTAGATGAAAACAAAACATAACCTAAATCTATATTCAATTCCTAGGACCAACTATCTAATGATCCAGCTTTCCAGATGAAATTTATATTATCRAAATTTCAAAATGGTGTCATTATAATCAATTATAAAGAGCAAAAAATGTGCATAAAAAAGACTTTGCAATAGTAATTAAAATACTTGGGAGTAAAAAAACAGCAACTCACCTGTAGCTACGGCTTCTACCTTTGCTCCGACGAGGAGATGGTGAGCGCCAACGCGGGGACGACGAACGAGAGTAACTCCTGCCATGTCTACTGTTAAAAAACAAACAAGATTCTGACCAAAAAAACAAAGAACTTAAAGCAAAACCATGACAATCGAAAAAATTTCATGATAACAGAGTACAATTCTAGATTGCAAATTAGATAAAGCCAGTTCTATTTTTCTAGCAGCGTGTTCGGTAGATGAAAGCAAAACATAACCTAAATCTATACTCAATTCTTAGGACCAACTATCTATTGATCCAGCTTTCCAAATGAAATTTATACTCTCAAAAATTCAAAATGGTGACMATTAGGATAATAGGATGCTTTAGGCTTTATTAAAGTTAGCTTTTGAGTAGTAAACTAATGGCCATGGAAGCTTAAATAGACTTATATCACAAAGGTTGCATGTTTTCAATAGTAAAACAATTAAAGCACYGGAAAAAGCAAGAATTCAAACCTTAGTTTCTTAGGGTTGTTTTGACAATTTCTTTTAATATGGCCTCTCTCACCACAATGATAACACTTGTTCTTCTAGTGACACTAATTCACATAAACTATAATAAAATCAAAGAAGCTTAAAATTTTAAACTACAATTGGCTAATTAACTAATGCAAAGTGATTGCAAGAAGAGATGAATCTTTCAATGGAGGTAAGTCCTCTTAAAAAGGACAACAAGATCCATAAGTCGTTATACACGTCTAATGTAAACCTACTCATACTACAAGAGATTCAAAAGCCCAAATTAATGGTTTGGTAACTCAGGATTCGAGCAAAATTTAACACATATGTGCAGATTGAGCAATGTTGATTGATAGATCGTTGGAGGTGACGACTTGCTTTCAYCCTTAACTTAAACTTAAGTATCTTCTTAAACAATCAAATTTAAACCAACCAAGAGACCTTAGTTATGATTTTTAAGAGAACAACATAAAACCAAGTTTGATATAAAGAAAGTGTAAAAGAAGACAGTTACATTACACGCACAAATAAGAGAAAAAAGCATACCGTGATTAATCTAAATGGCAAATTAATATATTAGACAATAATCAACTAACCCAAACAAACAATTTAACTATGATTACCAAAAACAACTCAATTTACAGTAAAATCTCTTTTCAAGGGTTTATAAAGTATAACTAAAAAAACTCACTTTGAAATACATAGGAAGGTTGGGGGTTAAAAGGRTGACCTTGGGTTTGTTGCCCCGCTGCAGTCAGCTGGTGACAACGGGCGATTGTTAGGCTGAGCATTTGTCACAGAGCACAACAAACGCAAGTTCATAAGACGACAAACAAGGGAGCCAAGGACATCTCCGTCGTTGAGCCTTTACCGCTATATAATTCGTTGATGCCAAAACACAGTATTCTAGAAATTGGAATCCTGTCATAATCTTCAAGATTTCAACCAAAATCYCAATTAAAACATCATAAATCCCAGATTTTCGCACTTCAATAATTATTTCGACCACGACTCCTTCAATTCATGCATGCATCTAGAACAGATAAATTTTTGGGAAAAGTAAACAATGAATTGAAGAAATTAGCATTAGTACTTACAAAGTTCAAATCTGATCAAAACGTAAACCCCAAACCACAATCAACAAGCCACTTAATCGGGTAAAACACAAACCCTAATTATCAAAATCAAACAAACCCTAAAAACACAATCAACCCCAATCCTCGAACCCATTCAAATCCTAGATCCAACAACGAATAAACCCCGAAACAACAATCAAACACACACCAACGTCAATTAAAAGTAACCAAAAACCAATAAACTAAACCTTATGCAAATATGAAGCATCCCATCTTGAAAAAAAACAGGTAGGAGTTCCTGGTTCGCAGCGCAATATAAGCAAAGAGTGGGAAGAACGCATAGAGAATCGATATGGAGATGAGTTTCAAAATCTGCTGTACCAAACCTTTGGAGAAATAGGAGAGAGAGAGGAGAGAGGAGAGAGAGGCAGAGAGAGAGAAGAAGAGAGAGAGGAGAGAGAGCAAAAGGTAGGAAATGAAACGAGGATTGGAGACATATCGTGAAGGAGAGAGAATGAAGGGGCAAGTATTGGATTAGAGATAGTTTCAAACTTCAAAGCAAAGAATGGGCATTCTTTAAGCAACAAAATAATGAGCATAACTATGTAATAGCAGTGCATAGGTAGGTATTTAATTACATAATCACAAAAACCCAAAACTCCCACATTTATAAGTTATGGGAATGGAGATATGGGATCTGAGTATGGATAACATTATTGAGGAAAAAAATTCGCTCACTTATCTAATTCCCTCTGAACTTTTTATACACTTCACATAATGTATAATATACAGCAAATTACGAGTTTGCGTTAATAGTTCTGAAACGATAATTACCAAAATACAGTCCACGTTAAGGATCGGTAGTTAGTTTAATTTTTAGAAAAAAAAAACTTTGAACTTTTAACTACTTAAATGCGTCTATATGTATTAACGCTATCTTAAATAGCGAGTTAAGTATATAAATTTGGTAATTACAAGGTTTAATGCGCTGTGTTTTATTAGACTAATGGCTATGCTAAGATAGCTGTATTATGGGATATAACACGCTATCTAAGATAGCGTATATGTATAAATATGCTATCTTAGATAGCGAAATATACAACCAAAAACGCTATCTTTGGTGAACATGTACTCGCTTGTAAGATAGCGAGTTTGTTGTGAAATTTTTGCAGCACCTCTTTGCTTTGCCAATCAATCCCATATAAACCTGCATTCAAACACACTATTCTCAACAGAATTCCAAAACCCCAAAATCCAATGAGTTGATCAAACCAAAAATCAGCAGATGTTATCCAAATCCATACTTTTCAACCGAATTCCAAAAACCTTACTTCTAACGATATTAATATATTGGCATATACTGGCCAAAAAACGAAGCAACAAAACAAGTATAAAATCCTAAACAAAGGTGCCAATACAAGGGAAGACAAAGTACAAAGTTAGTTTTTTCAATTACATGTCTTCAAAAACAAATAGCTTCATCATTGTTTCTTCCTAAGGGTGATGGGAACACTCCATAACTCATTAACCTCAGAAATTGCATCAAAGCGGCCCTTTTCTGACGTTTGTGGCATTGATAGTGTACGTCTGTAGGAGGAGATCCAACTAATATGGTACTGCAAGGTTCAGCATTAGGAGTAGAAGAAGTACGTGAAGTAGGAGAAATAGTCTCGGCTTGAATGAGAGGAGTAGTGGAAGAACTAACCTCGACTTCGTTGAGAGTATTAGGGGAAGGAGTAGCCTTGGCTTCAATGAGAGGAAGTCATAGAAGTATAGCTTGAGTGTCACACTCGATATGAGAGAGGGCTGAGTGTAAAGTTTGGGAGGAGGCTGATTTTCAACTCTGTAGGAGGTCGGATTCGAGAATGAGTGGTAGGTGTTATCCACCAATAAACCACAATTCCAAGATTAGACTCTTGCAAAGCATGCATTGTAACGAGGAAGTTCTGCAAAAGAATTTTCCCAATCTCCAAAAACGTAGTGATTGTCTTTTGCTAGTAAAGCCATCTCTCTGATAGTGATTGTGAATTGGAATTGATCTTTTATGGTTTGTACAATATGAGCTATTTTCAAAGAAAGGGTCGGCGCGTACTAGATTTTTGTATCACATTGTAAACAAAACCTGAAGTAAGCATGGATCATCAATTTGGATTTCCATGTTCTAAATAAAAACATTCGACAACAAAAATTAATTTAAAACTCATTCTAAACTAAATCTTAATTTTAATCAACTACAACAAATTTTATGTTCATGATATCAACATATAATTGGTGCTGATAGTAAAATAAAGAAACATTAAATTAGATTAGAATGACATTGTTCCAATAATCTACACAAAAAAATTACATTGAATTTCAAACATAATCATTTTCAGCTACATAAATTCAAATTCATTGAATTTCAACACTTAATCTGAATCCAATAATCCAATTCAAATTTCATTGAATTTCAAAACATAAATTCCAATAATCCAACACAAATAAATTCAACATAATCAGAATTTTCAGCTAACATGCGACCCAAATAAACTCAATCTTAACACAAATCCGAAACAATGAATCAAATAAAACACCAACAATCAGCAAACAATCAACAAAATTGGGAAAAAAACGAAAATTAGGGTAAAAATGGGGAGCTAACCACCACGACTGAGAGGGCTAAGAGGACTTTCGACTGAGAGGCTGGTGGGGTCGTCRAAGAGACTGCAGCCGACGACGGAGGGAGTGGAGGCGACAACGGAGGGCGTGAGTGCAGCCGACGAGAAGGAGGATTGAAGGTTGCGAAGGAAACTGAGGAGGAGTYAGGTTGTACGATGGAAAGTGTCACATTTTTTTTTCAATTTCAATTTCACTAGTCTCAACTATATCATTAAATGGAACAACGCTATTTCAAATAGCGTTTTATTATCTAATTTCGCTATTTTAAACAACGACTCCCAATATTTCCTATTTTAAATAGCGTTTTATGAACGACAAATTAAAAAAATGAACCAAACTACCGATCCTACGTGGACGTACAGTAGTTTGGTAATCTATCTAATATTTAATAACAGGGTTCTTGCTTGAAGGGTTGACACTTGGCYTTGTAAAAATTGGACAATTGGCATTATCATATGTAATTTTAATTTTTTATTTAAAAAATACCTATAACGTTAACTTCTGAAAGGATTTGTTACAAAAAAAACTACAAACCAAATATAATCCACATTCACATGCACAATACATTGCAGTTATCATTTTAATATTTTCGAAAAAACAGTAACAAAATTTCTTCTCTGCAACAAAGGTATGTACTTCTCCTCCTACTTTCGTACACGCTTTGCACCAAAATGTGTCAATAACAATTTATTCCAAAAAATTTTAGGAAATTGTAGATCTACAAGTTGATCACACAATTACAGTCTACATTTACATTTGACAAAAATATTGGGGTACGCATAGAAATACATTTTAGATTTAAAAAAGAAAATTAATTTATTAAAAAAAATTAAATTTTGTTAAGTATTGCGTTTGTGACAAATTTGTTCTTAAATCTACAAGAAATCGATAACTTGCATGCACATAATTCAACTACACATTTGATTGACAGTCAATTTCTGGTAAGTATGTAAACCTATTTTTTGTTGTTGAAATTAAATTTGTTACTTTTCATGGAATTTTACTTAGTCAATTAACAAATACTGCACAAACAAGTTGTTGAGTAGGAAGTAAATACTAATTAAATAAATCATACACTTATAGTAAAATTATGTAGTTCGTAAAATGTTGAAGAAAAAAAAGGAAAATGGAAAAATCAAAATATGAATACATGCATGAGAAATTAGAATGAATTCACCATTGCAAGAGAAGAGAAGAGAAAGTAAACCTAGAACGAAAATTATGTTGAGGTAATCAAAAATTGGGGAACAATGTCTTCCATTAAAAATTGTTTCTTAATCTTCGTTTATTTGATGATCAAAGGGTCTCTTTAAACAAAAGATTGTGAGTACTACGGCAATAGAATAAGAAACCAAAAAAACAAAATATAAAATTAGATAGAATAACAAATTGCAATTATTTAGGGTACATTAAATTAGATTTTTCCAGGGAAAAAAACCATAAAATATCCTTCATTTTTAATTTTTTTTAAAAAAGCTGAGAAAGTGGTTTTTTTAAAATTAAACATATTTTTTAACTTGAATGTGATGCTACAAAGAAATATCCTATAATTGTCAATTAAGTTTCCTATATAAAAACCTTACCTAGATTTCTTCCCTAGATTTCTTTTTCTTTATCTTTTTCCTTTTTTAAAAAAACGTTGTACGGAGTAGTGCATATTAGTTTCATACGATGTAAATCTCTTCTTTTTAAACAATACAAAAACGTTTTAGATTTTTTTAATACAGACCATAAATAATAATTTATTTTTGGTGTTTAAAAAATTGAACAATCTTACTGACTCAAATATGATAAATATTGTTAGTGTGTTTATGATAGAGTCTTTGATTGGTTTTGCATATTGGTTTAAGACGTACAATATTTGTTTGGAATATTACRGACTCTAACTTTGAATATTAAAAATATCAAGATAATTTATTGAGCCGTACCAAACAATGGAGGTTGATTATGCAAACCTAGATAATAGTATTTTGCTCAGTAATATTACTGGCAATGAATGACTAAATAGGTTGTGTTGGTACCCATTGAGCCACCAGGCCCAATAGCCACCAAGGCCCATGCTAA
>SNQN01012588.1:0-15497 GCA_008642245.1 Bassia scoparia
GCCCATCATTCGGGTCGCCCGCGCATCTTCTCGTGGGTCCCTTATGGGGGGCCCCGTGCCTTCCCCGCCCCCGCCAGTGTGTGTCGGGTAGTCGCCCCTCTGGCCCTTCATCGTTGGTGCCTCTGGCCGGCTGCGCCGCGTTCCTCACCTTTTGCCCCTTCTCCCTGCGGTCTACTCTAGCCCGATGAGGGTTCCTTCTTGGTGGGGGTTTCCGCTTTTTTGCTCGACTGAAGCCCAGGGTCGGCATTCGCGGAGGCTTATTGACGTAACACTCCTGGCTGAGCGTGAGTTGCCATATATCCGCCAACAGTTCCGAATCTGTCTCAACTAATAGCAATTTGATAGGTAGAGATGGATGCTTTTAACCCCGTATTGAGAGTAGGTCTGCCAGAGGATGATGTTATACGGGAGGTGCCATAATCGATGACAGTGAAGTACATGAGCCGAGCCGAGGCAGGTCTCTCCCGAGTCTGACTGCAGTTTGATGACATTCTTCCGGTAATGTCTCTTTCCCCGCTAAGCCGAAGGAGGGTGTTCCGAAGCACTGAGGTCAGATCTTAGTATATTTTCAATTTCTGCATAACAGCATTAAGGTAATGATATCCGAGAGCTGCACTATCAACCAGCATCGCATGCAACACGATGCGTTGGTCCTCTATTCGTTTACAACCAGAGGGTCATCGTGCAGTACGGCGATGGTTTGGTCGAATGTTCATGGCGAAGGACCATCGGCTGGGCAGCTTGGGAGGTATCTTCACCACCGACCTTTCTATCCTGTGCTGGGTGAGTTCTCCAAGTGACGTTTCCTACCCGATTGTAGGTCTCCTCTCGAGGCACTTCCTCCTGAGAATCACGTTACAGTATTCCATCTGTCTTTACATTGCTTGTGGCTGAGGTTGATCCTCTTTTCGCCACGGGCTGGCTCTGTTCTTTTGGTTATCCTTCTTGCGGAGCGTACCGGATTAGTTTACCTTTTTGTGTTTTTTGTTAGTGAGGCCCCTTCGGTGGGCAACAGATGATCGATTTCTTGTTTCTAGTTGCTTCTACAGTCCTCGGGTGTGCCGTCACACTGCTCCGATGGTACTGGTCGCAACCAAAATTCTGTTTCGGCCGGTTAGTGCGGTAGTTCGAGCTGAAGAGCTTCGGCAGGATATGATCGTCGGGGCTGATTGTCAGAGAATAATATCTGTCTCCTGTTAGTAGTATGTACGAGGGTCATCCCTCCATCCCGCAGCTTTGGGCTTTTGCTTTCTGGTTTTCGGTCGGTTCTATTTACACCTGTCTCTTCTGTTCCCATCGGGATGAGGGTTGATAAGTGTCAATTTGCATGTTTATTTTGATTTTGAGGGCCTGAATATACTTCTGGCTCAGAGCCAGAGGCTTTGAGGTAACTTTGTGATTGCCCTCTAATGATCAAGGCGTTCCTGCTTAGAATCCGGCTAGGTCTGAGGCCTGACATGAGGGCTGGAAGGCAATTCATTGTCTTCCAGATTCGAAATGCCTAGAGATTCAGGCATTGATCGGCTTTGATATAACTGGATAGGTCAATTGCATTTGGTGTTTCAAATCTCGAGTCTAAATGCAAACTAGTTTTCAGTGTCTTTGACGCTGTGCTCCAGCATAAATTGTTGTTTGAACAAAGCTTCTAAAATAGTAAAGAGTTGTAATGGCACTTCTGCAGATGGCAATGTCATAAACTCAAGTGAGAGCAAGTGAGCCTTAAGTGTGGTCGGGAAGAATCGACACCTGTGAGAGCTGCACATCCGCGTGATCGAATCTGGGTCCCATTGAGTCTTGAAAGGCTGCCATGTGAAATCCCGGGGTCAGTAGTCCGTCAGAAGGTCTCGATCGTTTGGCACTTTACTTCTTTGGATCTTCTGTTCCATAATTTCCCTGCTGAAATCGGAGTTCTACTGGACAGAGGGTCTGCATCCGCTCGTCGAGCCGGGTCCTCTCCTGTCTGTCTATCGACCTGAAGAGCGAGAGCCTGTCTGCATGGCCACGTCGATCCTAGACGCTAATGCCGGGGTGACCGACTAGTAGCCTCATGCTGGGACCGGTAGGTCAAGCAGAGGGTCGCCGGAGTTCCTCGGCGAGGGGGAGTCGACAGACGTCAGGTGGCGCCTTGGCTTCGCGATTGTTGATGATGGTGCGGGATCCATGTTTCGTCGCGTCTCTCTTTCAATGTAACTGCCGCTCTAAGGGGGCCTGTCGGAGCGGCTGACCTGAGGGGACTGTCATTCCCGCTTCTGGAGCCGGAGCATGGCTGGGCCTCACTGGGGCGTTACGCTGGGAACGTCCACTCGAAGGGAAAATCGAATCTGAAAGGGCCCGGGCGTAACCTTGGCGGTGAGGCAACCTGACACAAAAAGTTGAGGTCGTGGCCCGAGGCTGTGCGCTGGCTGACTGGCGCATGTGGCTGATATGTCGCCTGCCGCCCGTGAGCTTTCTCTAGTTGCTTTGTGAGGAGTGGCTCACCTTCTCGAGCAGGGCAATTGAGTTCCCTGCCTGGTGACCGGGTCTGTTGGCTTGAGGGAAGCGAATGGTGAGGGCGATTGGTCCTCTCTCCCTGCGCGGTAGATGCGGTACGATCACGGCAAGCGGATGGGCAGTGCCCCTCCGGGGGGTTACCTCCCCGCGTGGCCTGTCGGATTGATACACGGCTGAACATCAACGAGCACCGTAACGCGTACTAACCATGGCTTGTTGTCTTCCCCACAGAGGCGCAATCTGTTCCTGTTTTAGGAACTTACAAAGAAAACGATGGAGTATTAGGGTGAATAATAATGATGGGGATGAAAGTTGGCACGCACGTGCTTGCCGTCAACGTCCTGAGAAATGGACAGTACGGTCTCTTCCGGCTAATCCTGCAAACAAGCAAACAAGTGACTAACCCCGGGGATCCTCCGGGAAAATCCCTCGTGCCTTATCAGCAAAGAGACCTAACTGAAGGTCGAGCAAGCTAGATATAGGCACTAGACTGTACCGGTGGGTTTCAGAATTAGATACCTTGAGTGGGCCTCACCAACTCCCATTTATAGGGTTGGTGGGAGGCCTTTTGGCTCTTCTTCCAATGTGGAGAGGAAGGACCAGCTTTTAGCGATGTGGTGACAAAAAGGACAGCACATGTAACGTGTCTTCTCTGATACATGTGCAAAGCCTACCATACTGGGGCATATTTTATAAGGGTATGTGGGTCCACACCCTCAGGTGGGGCCAGCGGATGCAGTGGCACCCAGATGATTGGGTAGTGACACTAACCTAGTTCTACCTAAACTCAATTGTAACCATTGTTTTAAAAGCCCTAGCTATGTAACTACTCACTTAGCGCCATGACATCATTCGGGGAAGGTGACATGTGGGCAATATTGAAATGAAATTGTAAAGGGTACCAAGTGTGCCGAAGAACAAAAATAACCTTGTGTTTTTGATTTTGCGAAAGTAAATCAAGTGCAGTATGCACACTGTTACCCAAGTTAACATATCTATAACTCTATATACTATGTTACTAAAGCCACACACTATTACATTTTTATTTTTCCCCCTCAATTCCCTCTCAACTCCCTTATTTAATGATTGATAAAATGAAAAAATAATATTAATAGTGATTATAAGTTAATAAATGATGTTTGGAACGATAAATGGTTAAGCCTATAAATTGTGTGGATACTTTATATTTTTAAAAGTCTACGTTTAATATTGGTGTAATTTAACTTCATTAATAAAAATCGAGCATTTAATTCGGAGATTATCTAATATATTAATGTTCCGTCTTCTTATCCTTAAATTTCCTAAATTCACCATGGCAATCTGTAAACAATTCAAGCCAAACACACAATAAGCAAGAGAAACCACAAATAATATCTACGTTTGTAACGAACAGACTTACATCAGCCTGAGATACATGTCAACATCTATTATAAAAAAATTTTTTTTTTTTTTATTTTTTTTCCTTTAAAATTAAACAATGAAGTGGGTTAAGACTTTTTCCTTTTCCTATTGAATTTATACTAAATCAAATTCCTAGGAATTCAAATTATCAGCTTACACTTTTTTTTTTTCTAAAATAAATCTTAAGATAGATAAAGAAATTAATTTATAGCTAATCCATAATATAGCTCGCAATTAGATTTTAAACACTAGATTTTTCCCGTGCAATAGCACAGTGGTTAAAATAAAAATGAGATGGGACACATATAAATAGTTTGCAGTGTTGTGTAGAATATTTACAATGTTAAATAGAAACGAGCTAAGTTTCAAATATACAAATGTAAGCAAAGATATTAGTATTTTTCACTATATTAGAGAAATATGGGTAATATGTTTTTTTTAGGAGTATATTATACTTAGTGTCGTGTTTTTTTATTAGATTGGTGGGTACAGGATGTATTAGGACATTAGAAAATAATACTTTATCTGTAATGAAAAACTTTGTATCACGAGGATATGAATACTATTATATATTTTTTATGCAAAAAACCTTAAAGTATGTGGGAAAATCAGCCATTGGTATTTCATTTGACGAAGAATCACAAATTTTTAAAAATTGCTAGCGGAAATTATGGTGTAGTTACATATTAGTCCAAATAAAAGGTTTTGTGAAACAGATACTTGCTGGTGGATGACGTGTGTTATTTGTACTATACTTAATACGACGGTCGAGATTTTTTTCGCAGCTATAATTTTTTTAAAGTTGAGTTTAATATGATTGATATTTGGGGTGTTTTTTGGAGGGGAGTGATTAGTGGGAGGGTATTTTGAAGGGAAGGTTTGTAGTGTCATGTTGGTGCATTTGGGGTGGTTACAAATAGTTGACATTCTCTTTATATAAAGATTTTACCTGACAAAACAATTTTTCCTTTTATTGTAGTAGGTCATTGTATGTTTTTTTTTAATCGAATGAACCATTTGTGTTTTTTGAAGTTAACGAATAGAAATATATTCTATTTTGTGTGTTTTGGGAAAGATATCCATATTGTGTGGCCTATCAGGTACATGTGATTAGGGTGTAAATAATCGATAAAAGTTGTAATTCAAGATTTGGCGCATTTAAATTTGTGATTACCCTAGGTACGTTAAACAAAACGTATTCTGTAACGTGGCAACATCGTAACCCTTAAAACCCGAAAAATAAACGTGACGCCACAGCGGCCCCATTTGCGCACATCGAGTCCCCATGTGCCGAGAAGGCCGGCTAAAAGGAGAAAACGAGAAAGGCATGAGAAAAAAGAAGAAAAATATGGAGAGATAACGAGGAAGAGCCCCACAGACACTGAGGTCTGAGTTGAGGTTATACAGAAAAATAAAGAGAGAAGAGAAAGAAAGAAAGAGAGATCTTGTTGTTTAACAAGTACAAAAAAACCTTGAGTTTTAACCCCTCGTTTTCGTAGTTTTCGTGTGCTTGTGTTTTGGCGCAATTTGGTATTGTTAATTTTTTTCAAAAAATTAACTGCAACATAAACGCCTTCAATCCAATTTTAGCCCTTTTTGAAATCTCTTGTTTTGTCTCCCTCATTCAATTCCGCCTTATGGTTACTCAGTTGCTGGACACACCACAACACCAGTCAACTTCTTCAGCAAACCTCCTTTCTTCTTCTCTTGAAAAGCACAAAGGATTTAGATTGCTCTAATGTTTCTTCTCGCGATCAGATCCTATCCTCCTCAAGTCTTTGATAAACGTTTCTTTCCATTTTACTGGAATGATGCCTGCAATTCGCTTCTCATTCATCCCAATTGGGAATTCTTCCCTAAGGCCGAATCAAGTATGGATTTTGGGACTACCCATTTCACTTTCTTTTGGATTGATTTTTTGGTTCTTTTTATTGTTCTGGATTTCTTGTTGGGGTTTTTTTTTTGGTTGTTTGTTGTGTTTGGTTGATTGAGGATGGGGTAAAAAGAGCCCCACTTTTTATTCTGATCAAATGGTTTTGTTTGGTGGGTTTTGTTCAATTTTTGATTTTGAGGTGAATTTGGGTTGTTTAATTTGTTCTTGTTTTTGGGAGTTTTTGTTGGTTAATTGAACTTTATAATATTTTATTTTATATGTGGGGTTGTGGAAGTTGAGTAGATGTTTGTTTTCAGGGTTACTAATCTATGAGTATTCTTGATTTTTGTGCGTTCAGACTTTTTGGTGAATGATGTGGTATTTGGCTATCAGTAATGTTTAGTGCATTGTTCTTTATGTAATGTAACCTGATTATATTGTGTGGGTTTCTTTCATTTAAGAAATGGATTTTTTTTTTTTTCCAATGAGTAGCAGGAGGCTTCTGGTATATCTAGTTATGGGGACTTGATTATGGAATTTGAGGATGCTTTGGTAAAGCAGCGGCCGAAATGCATGACCAGCAAAGCACTGACGGAGTTAAGCGAGAGCCGTCTCAGAAGCCGAGTTGAGCATCGGTTAAGTGAATTAGAAGGTTAGTATGAGAATTAAAGTTTGTTATAATAGAAGAAATTCTCGGCATCAGTGAATAGGCTCTGGCATTACCGTCATAGCCTGCCATCCTTTAAGCTGTTCTCTAGCTTACTAATGCGTTGCTATAAAACCAGAGTTGCCATCAAATAGAGGCGATGATCTGCAGTCGAAGTGCTTGCTTGAACTTTATGGTTTGAAGGTAATTGCATTGCCTTTTTTTTTTTTGGGTTCCTGAAACGTTCGATTTTATGTTGGTGTGTGTTTTTGTAAAATATCAAGATTGTGGGAGTCAGTAAAATGTGTGGTGGTAAATTTATCCTCAAAATGACTGCATTTAATCTGTCTTTTTTAAAGAGAGTTAGTGCTAGTTTTGAATCAAGAATTATTGTACAGATATGGCAGATTTTATTGCTTGAACTTATATACATTGAATTTGTTTGGTTTGGCATGGAAGGATGACATGTTTTGTTTTGTTTATTCAATCAGCTTGCCSAGYTGCARAAAAAGGTCCGTTCTGAAGTAAGTTCAGAATATTGGCTGCGCCACAAGTGTATTAATCCAGAGCAACAGCTATTTGATTGGGGGATGACACGGTTACACCGTCCTTTTTATGGTGTGGGGCACCCTTTTGCTAGGGAGGCCGATGATCAATTAAGGAAAAAGAGAGATGCAGAGGTGATGTGACTCTTATACTGTTTTTGTCTCTTTTAACTTCCCTTCCTCTTTCTTGGTGGAGTTTGCATTCATCTTTCTCTCTCCTTTGATTTCCTCCCTAAATTTTTTTTTAAATGCGTTTGATGTTGAGTGATAACTACTATGGAATAAATTTGATGATTAAATGCTTTTTAAATGCTCTCATAAAATTTATGATTAAGTGACTGACAAAAGATCATTCATGCACTAAATAGGGACGAGAATAACGTGTCTTAAATCTATAACAGCATAAACAAAATTTAATCAATCAGAATTCCAAAACTGACAGCACTATTTATAACTGTCATTATTGTTATTACAGAAATGTGCTAACACATGGTGTTTATAAATTGAAATACTGTTGCTGATTGGGTTGACTTTTTTATTGCAGGAGAGTTTCTAGAGTATAGAAGAAGAAGAAGCAACTTTGTGAAACATAGAAAAAAGGAAATTTTTGAGAGATTTGCTTAATGAACAGCTCAGTGAAAATTGTTCAGTTAACGTATGGAGCTAACTCAAAGCGCGCAGCGCGGAACAGCAAAATGAGGGTCGATGGTACTATAGTGACTTCATTCATAGTCAAATTTCTAACAGAGCACTAATAAAATTACAGTTGGGAGATGTAAGAAAGATTATTTAGTACAGAGGTCACTAGATATGTTGAATTAATGATTCCTAGTCATTGTTTGGCATGAAGGCAAAAGGCAACGTGCTACAGTAGGCAAGAGAAAATGAGGAGGAATCTCAAGTAAAGATGGACCAGACAGCATGTACATGAAAATGTTGTAGGAAAGCAAAAATGAACGGATTAACCAGCTTTTGGCACACACTCGGATCTACTTGTCTCTCTGAGCTGCAGTCAAACGTACAAAGAAAGATGCTGAAGATGCAGAGGTAATGAGCATTAGAACAGGTTGAAGCTGATCAAGATGATTGCAGGATATCTTCGAAACGGAAATAACTCCTAACTCCCAAGGTGAAGAAATGAAGCAAGTGACGAAGAATGGGCAAGACAGGGAAGTTTTGCTTGAGACGGTCAGAGAAAGTATAATCCTGCCTGTATGTACATCGAGTTTAGGAAAAGGTAAGGAGTTATAGCTATAGTACATGATAAAAGTGTTTGTTTCATCTGTTGGTTAGCTTTTGTGAGACGTTCGTAATCATCTGAATCGTGATAATATCATGTACTGAAAAAGTTATAACGATTTCTGGTTTGTACTTTAAGTGTTGTTTGATGGCTTGATATTGTGGTTTGTTGCAGCTAATTTATGGGTAGCACCGGGGTATATTGTAGGACATTGGAAAATTGTTAAATTGTATTTTGTATGTTTTCCTTGGCTAACTGATAATGACGAATGGTATGGTAACCTGGTGTTTGTGCAAATGATGCCACTTGAATCAAATTTCTGAAGAGTTTTTAATAGAGTTGAGGAAAAGGAAATATACCTCTCCGTTTTTTTTAGATGTTCCAGTTTCCTTTTTTGGACGTTTCAAATAGATGATTCCAAACCAATCTAAAAATAATTATTTTACATTTTAGCTATTTATTTTACTCTAACATTAAATGAATTTCTCATTTCTAAAGTCAACTTTCATTACTTTACACATCTTTCACCCAAAATTACTATTCCATAAAATTTCTTCACACATTTACTCTTTTACCTACTTAATTTCAACTTTTACCCATTATTCAACTATTTTATTCATTCAAATCAACTCTTAATAAACCGTTCCAAAATGTGTGGAACTATTCGAAATCTAAAAAATAACGGAGGGAGTATGTTTTTGAGTTGGATGATGATCGTTGTGGGAAGAAACACAATCTAGAATATATTTTACAATGCAATCTCACATTTACGAACTTACAAGGATATGTATCTATGATTTGTTGCATATCTGGGCTGCAGATAACTATCATCTGGCAGAATCAGTCTTCACGTGATTTATTTTGTCCTCGTTGTGCTTTCCAATCACTGTGGGTTCAGTGATTGCTAAGTTTAAGTTTTTTCTCTTGCTATATTTAAGGAGCTCCGATGAGCTAACCAAAATGACACCTGACCTGGAACTCGCTAATCTAATACTTATACTTACAATCCCCACCTTTTAATTTTTCCGTTCCAAAATTTCCTCCAACCAATTCCACCTTTATTAATTAACTATTATTCATGAGCGAAAATGATATCATAGCCTAAGGGCTATGGTATGAGGCCTAAAATAGAAAGAAAAAATTAAGTTCAGGCATTTATGACAATTGATTATTGTGTTATTGGTCATTGGTTTCCCAAATAATTTCCAACTAATTTAGAAAATGTATTCAATGTCTTATATGTAGGCCCTTTAGGGTATATACAAACGCCTTATTATTATTATTATTATTATATTAATTATTAATTTAATTACATAAAAAATGCAAGAAATATTTAATTAAGTTAATAATAATAAATGTACTTTGAATAAAAATTAACATTTTTAATTGATATACCTATGTAATTCTATCTATTATCATAAATAAAAACTTTATTATGAAATGAATCAATAAAGAAAGATTAATTTTGATTTAAATTTAGAGTATTTTGTATTTTTAAAAATAGTCGGATGCAGCGCTCTGGGAATTATATAGTATGTTACATGCTTAACTTAATGAGCCTATGCCTATCCAAGGGTTAGAAAATGTATGGACTGGGTAAGAAACTAATCTAATAGAAGTGAACATAAAACTCAGCAGAAGCAGCTAGTGACCAACATAATATACAACACCTAGTTTTAGTAATCACTGATGTGGTTCTGCCCTTTCCCTTTGTTTTTTACTAAGCAACAATAAGAGTCAATCAATCAAAGCTTTAATCCCATAAGTGGGGTAGGCTACACAAACCAAAAGTGATTGATCCTTGTAGTCATCCACAAAGATCGTCCTCCATTCCATATGATAAAAAACTTTGTTCACATACAAATCCATTTGCTTCATATCTTTCTTTTCTTCAGGCCTTAGATGTCTTTTCCTCTTACCACATATCTTACTTTTGATTCTTAGAAGTTGGAAGTCCTTTTTGAACTACAAAGAGGATAAAAAGGAAAAGAAATGTCACACGAGCTGAGCAAAATCTGACATCAGAGTTTTGAATGTGACTTTTCCTAGCTGTTTCTTTATCCTATGAATTCTAGTAATTGTAAAACCGCGGAATCAAAATTCTGCCCTCAGCAAGTGATGCTACATGATTTCTTTAACTCAAGGTAATTCCATGTTTTCCAAGCATGGAATCACTTATCAAGACTTCATGTAAAATTTCCATGTTGTCCAAGCATGGAATCACTTATCAAGACTTCATGTAAAATTTGGTAGCCCAGAACTTACAAAAACACTATTCTTTCTTTAAACAAGAAACTACTAGTCCTATATGGATGTGTTGCATGAGATAATTTTAAAAGATACTAATTATAATTTCGTCACACATCTATAATATGTGAAAACGTTAACCAATGAAATAAAGATGACGATGGTGATAAATTGATGATATATTTTCGTGAACATAAAGTGTAAAGATATTKTAGTGTTGTAGCGAGTGATTGTAGTTTATGTTGGCGTCCTTTTTGTGATAACATTTCGGTCAAAAAGAGCAAGCAAAATGAGTTTGATTAACAAGATGAGTATGAAATACTCAATTTAGGTAACCATGGTTCTAACTTTTAGTTGATAATATATAGAACAAAGTACACGTGCTCTCAGATACACATTTATTAGCTATGGATGATCTTATTTTATTTCAATTGATTTCCAAATTATGTGGATGGCTTCCCGGATTAATTACTTGTGGTTTTTGTGGTTTAGCCACTTAAAGGGAATACGAAGGCTTGGATTGATATGATTGAATTTTCCCAATTTATAATTCATGTATCCATTAAGTTTTGATTGATTAATTTTCCCCTGTTTTGTCTAATTAATTAACTTTGTAACAATAAAATAAAAATTATCTTCTTATTTTTTATATTTTTGGGCCTTTTTTAAGTTTGACACTGGATCAATCCCCCCCCCCCCCGTGTTTAGAACCAGATGATTTACCGTGCCAAGTTGGAATGCATACAAAGAATGTAAAAGATCTAAACAAAGGATATAAGTTAAACCAAAATTAAAGAAACACTATGTTTTTTGCAAAAAAGGGAAAGAAAGGAAATTTGGTTTGTATGCCGATTGGACCCTTCTTTTTAAACTGCCTCTTTACAATATTCGTATCATCTTTTGAGAAGAGAGAGAGAGAAGAGGAGAGGGGAATTTGAGGGAAAATGACCTCACATTTCCTCCCCTCACCTTTCCCTTGGCCGTTCCCTCTTTCCTCCGCCTTTTCCTCCCTCCTTTGGTATCCAACCGACCCAAACATAAGTTAAAACGTTTTTTGTGAATAAAATGTTAAGTGTGGGGCCGACAATGTTGACTAATTTTCCCAAAAATCGGTCCTTATCATCCCATCTTATTAGAAAATTCCCTAATTCCTAATGAAAAATTAATATTTTTTTGTGGACTTTTAATTGAAAAAGGCCAATTTAGAAGCAAAATGGGGAAGAAATCTAAGTATTCACCCCCTACAAATTGTTTCCATTTTTGGGTTGTGGTGTTAATTTTCAAATTACCCAATTTCTTTAATTTGGGATTAAGTCCCCCCTGTTTCACACATGCTAGGGTTTTTAGGGTTTGTTTATTTTTATGGGGTATGTCGATTTTCGGAAGTTAATTACTTTAAATTGAACCCCTATTTTTGCAATTTGGAAATTTCAGTGAAGCCACTGAAACTTGTGGGGGAGACCCATATTGCAAAGTTCCAGAATTCCACAATCATTAATTAACACATTACATAATAACTTAGCCCTTTGATATGCATGTGGAGTGCTTTGTACAATTTAAAGAAAAAATTTCCCATTATGTTTTAAATTAATTAAAAATATGAAGTAAATGTACTGTTGTATTAATAGAAATAGCTCTTTTATAATGCACGTTGAATTTGTTTGATTTTTCGTAAGAAAATTTATCTTTTAAAAACTTAAAAACATTTTTCCCTAAAGTTATGTCACAGTGTTACTTATTAATGTAGATACAATAATAAAAGAGCTCGAAAATATGAAATAAACTAAAGATTTTAGAAAGTGAACCGTATTTTGACATGCAATTGGTTAGGTATCTCATTGAGGATGGTGGTTTAGTGCCCTTAATAAGCAGTGCCATAATATAAACGTTGACCCTAAAAGTGTTGTCAGCCTAATTTTTAACGATAACTAAAAGCTAAATGTCAAAATTTGTTGGCTCCTCACCCAATCTGTAAACATAATACAAAGTAATTATGTCAATTTAACTTCATGCAAGGTTTTCTAAAGCTATGCCTTTTAATGGTTTACAAGTTCTTAAAAGTTTGTTAACCCTGCCTTTTTCAAAATCACAAGCTTTCCCCTGAAAACCCATTTTTGCAAAAAAATGTCCACCGCTTTTGCACCAAATCGTTTTTTTTTGGATTAAATATCTTAAGTTAATTTCCACATGGTTATTCATTCCAAACTATTCCCAAAAACCTAATTTCCCACTATAGCTTTAATTAGTTTCAAAGTTGAAAATCCTGTGTGAGAGAGAAAAGAAAGAAAACCTATAAGGGCCGTTAGAGGAAGAAGGAAAAACAGGTTTGTCATTTGTTGAGGGTTAAAGTTTTTTAGGAAGAGGGAGGCATGGAGTTGGTAAATTAATGAAAACACATTTAACTAGGGTTCAAAAACTAAAACGTTTTCCCCTTTGATGGAATTCCGTTGATTTGGTAGTAAGCCTATAACAAACGAATAGTTTAAGGGTGGTATAGAAAAATTCATTAAGGGGTTATAAAATTTCTGAAAACTAGCTTACTTTACGACGGTTAGAATGCAATTTCTTAAAATTTTCAAGGATTATAAATTGCTTCTGTATCTCCTGGGCCTGTTAAATATCGAAATTTGTTTCCAAGTTTTGCTAAGCCCCTTGGGGCTAATTATTACTTTCCATGGAAGAATAGGCAGGTAACAACCACATCCTGCAAATAGTAAATGTGGTTCGAGTTTGGCCACTTTGGCCCATAGGAACAACTGTTTGGGAATGGCCCATGTAACGTTTCCGCTTTTATGATTGCTTGGCTTCCGTGAAGTCTAGGAGTGGATTACTTCATTACAAACGTTTTAGAACCAAAAGATGAAGGGAAAATAGGCTGTTGTAGCTTAAGACCCTCCTCTGTATCTCTGATTTTCCTTTGTTTGCTTCAAAATGTCTCCCCCTGCCTATGTTACTGATAGTGTTATGCCGTTATTGATCCAGTTCCTGCTCTGAGTATGGAATAATGAAAGTTTTAAAGGAAGCAAGGACTTTATGTATTTTTTCTGCAGGTTACTGAGCAACCAGCAATGCTTCAAGGTGGAGAGCTCAGACCGTATCAGATAGAGGGACTCCAGTGGATGCTTTCTTTGTTCAATAACAATTTGAATGGTATATTAGCAGATGAGATGGGTTTGGGGAAAACAATACAAACCATTTCTTTAATTGCATACCTAATGGAGAATAAAGGTGTGGCTGGGCCTCACTTGATTGTAGCACCAAAAGCTGTATTACCAAATTGGGTCCATGAATTCCAAACATGGGTTCCCAGGTATATGATTTATACATGGTTTCTGCCGTGTTGATTTTTTTCCTGTATTTTGCAATCTTTTCATACATCGTGTGCTCTGATGCTGTTCATATAAATTTTTGTGATTTAGTATTGTTGCTGTTCTCTACGATGGAAGGCAAGATACAAGGAAAGCAATCAGGGAGGAATACTTTGCGGAGGAAAAATTCTGTGTAATGATAACTCATTATGATCTCATCATGAGGGACAAGGCGCACCTCAAAAAAATCCACTGGCATTACATGATAGTTGACGAAGGGCATCGACTGAAAAATCACGAATGTGCTCTTGCGCGAATTCTTGTTTCAGAGTATGTTCCCAACTTATGCTTGTATTTTCCTTATTTTACATAATTTCTGTTTGCATTCAGCCAGTAAACTTCATGATGTGCTGTATTACTCGATTTATTATCTAAAAATGCCAATACTAAGAGTCTGCTTTTGATCGCTGAATTAATATGTGTATAATWTTTTTCTTATTTGTGCTAAAGATGAAGTTTCAAAGTTAGAAAATAAGAAATTTAAATTCCTTTTGGATTAGGAACAATCTTGAGCATCTTTATATAATGAGCTCTAAATCTGTTCTATGCAGCAATGTTTGTATCTGWTAACTGTTCAGCAACTTCTTCTAAATTACCCTGGGCCTAGTGCTTTTGACTTGTTTGCTTACTTGTRTAATCATATGTGATGTACCTTATTCTTTCTCACCTTGTCACCTAAACTCGAAATTCTGGAGAATGGAGATGCTATATCATGATTATCTTAATGAATTTGAGAGCCCRGAGGGCAGTTGTTCTTTTTCCCGAAGCATTTGATTTCTTGGCATTCACTATAGAAGCTTGAATAATTAATGGAAATTGTATGTGTATCCAGATATAGGATCCGACGCAGACTTTTGCTGACTGGAACTCCAATACAGAACAGCCTCCAGGAGTTATGGGCCCTGCTCAATTTTCTTCTTCCCCAAATCTTCAACTCAGTCGAGAATTTTGCAGAGTGGTTTAATGCACCTTTTGCAGATCGATGTGATGTTGCAATTACCGATGAAGAAGAACTTTTRATTATTCGTAGGCTGCATCAAGTGGGTCACTCTATGCCTCCTATTCTTTCCTCTTTCATTACACTGTGACTTGTTTTGTTCATACAAATTATTTTGATTAGGTTATTAGGCCATTCATTCTGAGAAGGAAAAAAGATGAGGTGGAAAAATTTCTACCCGGGAAGACACAGGTCATATTGAAATGTGACCTGTCTGCATGGCAGAAAGTATACTATCATCAAGTTACAGATATGGGCAGAGTAGGCATGGAGTCAGGTATAATTCCTTCTACTCTTCTAGTATGTGGTGGTTTCTTTCATATAGTTGCATGTATATGCATACATTGTTTTTTTTTTGTCATACTACTGAATAGAAGTTAGTGCATTAAGGGAAAGAAAATAGTTCTTATTTTTCAAAATTTCTYAATTCAGTAAATTGAAAACGTAGGTAATGATGTCAGTTTTCATAAAGGGTTCTCAGAATTAAAACATTATTACTTCCCGCGACATGTTTGATATTTACTTCAATAATATGTACTTCCTTTTTTAATTTAAATTATTTGCAACAAAGAAGGTTGCACAAACTCCTGGATGAAATTTTGAAATTTGATTGTGTGTGAAAGGGATATAGAGAGAAAAACAAGCTGTGATAAAGAGAGAGATGGAGAGAAATAACATGCATAAAAGGAT
>SNQN01012591.1:0-15490 GCA_008642245.1 Bassia scoparia
AAAATATTGGTGATTCCATAATTTCTACTTTCATCAACACTACTTCTCCATTTCTGAGGCTCACCAGTATTTTTAGATTATTTTTCTGATTTTTTACAATTTTTCTATGATTTTATAAGTTTTTATTGCGCAGAAAATCAAAAAAATACAAAATAACACGAAAAAATACCCCGGAAATACGTGGACCTCTAGAATCATTGCTCTAGAGACCTTGCTGTGGAGTATCCAACCCCAAAAGGGTGCTAGGTGGCGTCGATCAAGGCAAATCATTTTATGGAAAACAGAATCGGAGAAATTCAAAAAATACGCGGAGAGTATATACACAGGACCTGCGTATATACGAGGCCACCTGCGTATATAACGCAGGTCCCCTGCGTTATATACGGCAAGCCCTCCTGCGATATTACGTCAGGGTTTCTTAGCTCTCGTGGCCTCTCGCACCTATATAATACTGTGCCTTGCTCATCTCTGAAAACAGAAACATAATTTATCCTTGATGATATCAGCGAGTCTAGTCAACTGACACGATTTCGCAAGACACTTCTTTTATTTCTGTCTCTCTCTGTCTCTAACTTAGCGTATTCTCTCTGCTCACTCTCTCAAACACATTCTAAACACATTCGTTCTTGAGTTCTAAGCATCGATTCTGTCGTATTCAACAGAGCGAAATAAGGGGTAATAATCTGAGATTACTCACTAAACATCTTTTTGCTCCACTTAAATTCCTTTTGTCACTTTTTATTTTGACTAATTCCTTATTGCGAGTTTCAATTAAATCAACACATGTTGAAACTCACCTTTTAATTGATTCAGTGTAAATATGTAGATTGTCACTCATGTTTTCAAATTCGTTTTCAATTAACACTTATTATTATCTATCATTTCATTGTCACAATTCATTTGTTATGCATATCGTTATTGTCAGTACTAACATGTTTCTTTGTCTTGATTAGTAATTCGATCAAAGGACGTCTCTTTTAGTTTTTGCTTTAACGATTTGTGTATTTTGCAGTGACAAGGTGAGAAGGGCACACTATATTATTATCATGCTTACTAACCTTTGTTTTCATGTCTTGTATATATATAATATATATAAATATATATATATAAGGGTGAGGATCCCATGAGAACTCATCTTAGGTGAGAACTTGAGAAGCTCGCATGTTCTACACACTATAGTTTTTATGTTTTCTACGATTTCAATCTTTGTGTTCTTATAATTTTAGTCTTTATGTTCCACATTTTTTATTTCATGTTAACAGATTTAATTCAATTTCCACACTATTAGTTTCATGTTCTGCAAATTTAAACTTCGTGTTCTGTGAATGTATATTCGTGTTTCTAAAATTTTTCGCAACTTTCTCTCTCCTATGTTGAGCCAAACCCACTAAGCCACACACCCTACTTGTATCACGCCGCCGAACCTACTCCGCACCGAGCCAACCAACTCGGCCTCAAATCACCCTCACCCAGCCCGACCACCTACACACCTTATTCATACCATTCGCTCACCACAACACCCACCCAAAACAACTCACACATCCCACCCGCACCGAACCACCAGCACCTACACACAAACAACCCAACCTGAACTCAACGAACACCACCACCTGCAACACGCCGAACGTGACCAACGAACCACCACACTGCACACAACAACCACGCACTACACCGCAAATCAAATCCAATCAAAACTCAACCTTAATCAAAACAAATCAACCTAACCGTGAAATTGCTCACCGATCTACCACAATGAACCTAGCAGACAAGGTGGTGCGAGGTACGACAGAAGGGAGACGTAGTGGGGAAAGGAGGAGAGAGAAATGGTTGGGTTTGAGGTGGCGTTCGAGGTGCAATGACTCGAGGACTGCGGTGGTTCGAACTGGGGATAGGCGGTGGTGGCGGCGCAACTCAAGGACTGGCGGTGGTGGCGGCGAGTAAGGGACGGCTGGTGATATGTGTAGCAGAGGAGAGAGAGAAAAGGGTTGGGGAGGAGAGAGAATGGGAAGGGTGGAGAGAGTCAGAGAGAAGGAATGGAAAAAAACAAATTAAATAATAAATTGGCTGAGATTTTTTTGAGTTAATTTGAATGGTTTATGATTAAAGTTCTCATAGTTCTCATCGATAAGGTATTTGTCTCTCATATGAACTAAAGTCTATATATAATATATATATATATATAATATATATATATATATATATAATATATATAATATATATACTATTATATAGTATATATTATAATATATATATATATATATATTATATAATATATATAGAGTCAGGATCCAGTGACAACCACATGTTATATGAAAACACGTGAAAACCAAAATAGTGGGTAATTTCACATTTTAAGGGGTACATACAAGCAGTAAAGGGTACCAGACTTTCAGTACTATATTGATGAACAGTACAGACTGTACCCCTTTAAACCTTCAATGTACCCAGATTGAAAACAAGTATATACATAGTATTAAATCGTGACCGTCCATTCTCCAAATCCTACGGTCAAGATTAAAAAGTTTTTAGTTTTTACGCTAGGTTGTGTTTTCACATGATGCTATTCTCTATATATATTATAATAATTCCCTTATATTGACGTCCATTTTACGGTTTACCATGAATTAAAGCACTCCTTTCATTAATTAATCATGCAGTGCGTGGTATTAATTTATGATATATAGTTGCATATAATATATTAATATCATATATAATGGGTCGTCGAAGTTTATAAGCTTATAGTATACTAAAAACTACACGTTGACAAACGGCCGGTCAGGTATTATTTTAGTTCTCGTGAAATTATGTAGTAGTTTATACTCCGAAAAAGTAGAAGAATGACAATGTCTTATTTAAGCAATTGATGAATACAGAGTAGAATATAATCATTTCAGTTCCACTTTAATTTGCAAATATCAGTAAATCTAAATGGAGTTTTACACACCCATCCWCCTCTCAAAAGTAGGCTTAAGCTTGTTAGCCCTATTTGTTTTTCTCTACTGCTTACTGCAATGGAAAAACAAGGCTCATAATAATAATAAGGGAAAACAAMCACCCTTGCCGTCTAATTCATGGCCGATTATCGGCCATCTACATCTCCTCAAGGGCCTTCCTCACATTTTCTTTGGAAGCCTAGCCGACAMATACGGCCCGATCTTCATGTTTAAGCTTGGGGTCCATCGAGCCTTGGTTGTAAGCACAGCAGAAATGGCGAAGGAATGCTTTGCAGGCACCAATAACTTGGTGTTTTTAAACCGGCCCCGAAGAATATTTGATGAGCATCTTACTTACGACTTGGCAATGTTTGGTTTTAGCCCATATGGAAAGTATTGGCGTGAGATGCGTAAGACTGTCGCCTTTGAACTCCTGTCCAATCAACGGGTAGAGATGTTCAAAGACGTTAGGATCTCAGAAATAAGATCAGCCTTGCAGAAAATTTCAGCTGCCGGGTCCCAAGCAGTTGATATGACACAATGGTTTAGTGACATTACCATGAATACTATAGTAGGATTAGTTGCCGGAAAACCGTTGAAGGATTTCTACCAAGGTGAGGAATATGACTTRYGTGCAAACGCAATTTCAGATTTCTTTGAACTTGCAGGTGTAGTTGCTCCTGCTGATGCACTTCCAATATTGAGGTTGTTTGATATTGGAGGGTATGAGAAAAAGATGAAACGAGTTGCGAAAGAGATTGACAATGTAGCCCAAAGGTGGTTGGATGAGCATAAAAGTAAAAGAGGCTCACATGAAAAGCATGCAAACCGGGATTTTATGGATGTCCTGCTTGGTATGTATGAGTCAGGACAAGAAAGGCCTTCTGAATATGAAACAGATACAATCATCAAAGCTACTTCCATGGTAAGAGCTTCTGCAACTCTATGAAATTTAAATTTTGAATAAATTGTTGGTTTAACAAAATACGTACATCACATTTATGTTAACATTAGAGTTCATCAGCGTTGTTCCTGAGTTTTCTTTAATTTGGACCGTTCCCAAATTTGAAAAAGGGCCCCCAACTCACTTGAAACAGATAAAGTATGCATAAATATTTATGGCAAATTTGTCATTAATCAGTTTTTTTTATAAGGGGTATTTTGTCAGAGACCACCCAAGGATATTTTGTCACAAGCTAAGTAAGATAACTGCATATTGTCATGTATAGGCATTACAAAAACGATTAGAAAATAGTCGAATTCAAGTCCCCTTTAACTATTCACTATTGGCTAGCTTTGTAATCCTAATCTCAAATGTTATTGATAGGCAATGATTTTAGCAGCAGCGGATACAACATCAGCAACACTAACCTGGACACTATCATTGTTACTAAACAACAAAGATGTCTTGGAGAAGAGTCAAGCTGAACTAGACATAGTGGTGGGCAAAGAAAGGGTGGTGGAAGAATCAGACCTCACGAAATTAGTCTACCTGCAATCAGTAATCAAGGAGTCTATGAGACTATACCCAGCTGGCCCCCTTTCTGTCCCTCGAGAATCTATTGTAGACTGCATTGTGGGAGGTTACCACATCCCTGCTGGGACTCAACTCTTTGTTAACCTATACAAAATTCACAGAGATCCACAAGTGTGGGAGGATCCCTTGAGCTTCAATCCTGAAAGGTTTCTTACGACTTGCAAGGACTACGATGTTAGAGGGCAAAATCATGAATATATGCCATTCGGAAGTGGTAGGAGGATCTGCCCTGGTATCTCCTTTGCCCAACCAGTTATGCAGTTTACGCTAGCCAATTTACTCCATCGATTTGATGTCTCAACTCCATCAGGTGAAACARTCGACATGACTGAGCATTTTGGACTAGCCGTCCACAAAGTCACCCCACTTAAAGTCAACCTCACACATCGCCTTCCTTACCAYCTTTACAATCAATAATTGCTGGTTTTGGTCTTCAATCTTTCGCACACCAACACCATCAGGTGGCGATGTTCGAATTTCACGCAACTATGCCTTGCTTATGTAATTTACTAGATGCAATTTTATTCTTTTGATCTTGAACCTTRAAAACTTAAGTATGTATTTTTCATTCATAAAGAGACCCTAAATGATATTATGGTGTGAGAATTTTACAATTTTTCATTTGAGATTCTTAAATTGGCACAATTATAGTATTTGGATRTTGAAAAATTTCAAATGTGAAATTTGCCCAAATTCTGCAACTTTGAAGTAATAAGTCATTAGTTTTTTTTGATGCAAAGCAGGAAGTAACTTTCATTTAAGCGAAAATTAAGAAGAGTGTATGCTAGGTTGCACGCAAACGGGTACGGGGACACATACGGTTACGGGTAGCGGGACGCTTTGGGGATGGGATTTTTTTTTTAACAAAAAATAGACTATTGCAAAAAAAAAAAAAGAGAATATTAATATAACACACATAATATAAACAATACAAATAACTTAGTCCAATGTTTGGCTACAAGTTAGCACATTTAAAAAACATTCGAATTGTCATTTTAAGCTCACTGTAATTTCAAATAATTGAATGGTGTTGATATATTATTCCAATAACTAATTACAATTAAACAAAATTCATCCACAATTGACAAAATGCACAATAATCCAATAACTGTAACTCCTCTAATTATTTGAATGCAAAGAAATAAAAAGGCTATAAAAATCAGTAAATAAATAAATAAAATAAAATATCAATAATACAAATCAATAAAAAAAATAAATAAAATAATAAATAAACATGAACCATTAAATCAGAAACATAAACCATTAAGATAAGGGTGATTTTTTTTTTTTTTTAAATATTAGGTTGAAAATGCCCTTGAGGACGGCTGTGATACTCACCCGCGTGCGCCGAAACTTCTTCGGATTTGGTTGACTGTCCCCAAAGTCACCGCGTCCCGAGCATCCCGAGCGTCGTCCCCGTCCCCGGTTTTGTCGGGACGCTGTACGCCATTCACATGTCGTCTTAGCGAGTGTCAACATAGAGTGTATGGGCATCTCTTTAAATACACATTCATTAACATTCAGATGGTTCGTCTAACAAGACATAGCATCAGTAACATTACAAGCAAGTTAATCCTATAATCCTTTGGCAAGATATTAGCAAGTCGATTGCAAATCACGTGAGATATGAGAGATCTTCAGTCCATATAGCTTGACTTTTCAACTCCCTGCATGGAATTACAAGATTAGAGCTAGCATCTTGGCAAAATCAGGAGTGTTAAGTCTAATACAGCTTGCAAATTATGAGCACATATAGTCAATTATGCCATTGGTTCTAATTATCAAGTTAATAGCCTCCCATATCGCCACACTCGGCTGCTAGAACTGAATTTGCACATCTCCTAGCTCGAAAGGCCCGTAACCACATTGACCCTTCAGCATCCCTTACTACTCTGCAACCGAGGCCGAGTTCTTATCAACAAATGAAGCATTCGTATTGATAGTGAGGTGGGTGTAGCTACAAGCTGCTGTCCATGTTGATTGAAGACATGAGCTCCGATGCTTCTTTTTGGAACGCAAAGAAAAGTATTCCATGCAATTCTTAGAGCCGTTGCTTAACCAAATCTACTGAATTCATGGTTTGTTTGAAAACTAGATCATTTTTTCGTAGCCATAACACCAACAAAATACAGGGAATAGTGTTCTCATATGGTAGAGTTATTAGCATTACGTGGGGAAGAAGCCTGTGAGATTTGTTTGAGCCATTTTTGGAAAAGGAGTAGAGTTGAGTGGATCCACACAATAAAGCCCACACTTTCAAGGATGTAGTGCAAGCTCTTAAGATGTGGTTGACATCCTCAGATTGCGCAAGTACAATGTGGGCATAGAGGAGAGTTTACAAAACTTTCTCTTGGCAAGAGTCCTTTGTGTGGAAGCCTATCAAACACAAACCTTCCATAGAAGAATATCACCTTTGGGTAAACTTAAAGATTCCATAACCATGTTAAATTTACATTTGCATCATTGGTTGTATGTAGGACAGGCCTTGCTGAAATTGAAAAAATTTCCTTTGAGAAGGTAGAGTAGTATGTGATCTCTCTACTGAAGAGAAGAGAGGGAAGGTAAGAATGCAACACTTCTAGCTGGAAGGTTGAAAGACAAATTTTAGTGTTCAAATGTATGTGCCTGTTGGAATATATCCTTTACTCTGGTCTCCTCTCCCCTGTTTAATTGTCCGTTGAACCATATTCCTTAACACCAGCCAGCATCAGCCCCCACAATCATTCCAAAAGGAAGTATTATTTCCGTTTCATTCAACATCTCATCTTTCTTAAAGTTGGCATATCTCCCCGTTGGCGCGCCAAGAAATATGCGGCATCCTATTGGAACATGAAGATGAAGACTAAGGATCGGTAAGACCCGCTTTGCAATATTTAGATTTTAAGACCTGGATGGCCAAATTATTCTTTTTCTCCAACCATCGCCACCATAATTTAAGAATGTAAGCCTTGTTAAACCTTTTGCAACATCTTAAACTCAATCCTCCCAGCTTTTTCAGAAGTGCCACTTGTTGCCAACTGAAAAGATGTACCCTTATAATTCACTTCCTTTTCACCATAAGAATCGTCTCATAATGGAGTTCATTTCTTTCAAGCGACTCTTTGGGAACAACATGCACTAGAAGTAGTAATTAGGTATGGCATTAATTGTTGACTTCAAAAGTATCAATTTACCAGCCTTTGACAAGGTGTCGGCTTTCCAAGTGCTTAATTTATTTTCATCTTCTACAATGAAAATTAACATCATTCTTAGAGGGCCTACAATTAAGTAATTGGAATCCTAAATACTTCCCCAAATCCATGGTTTCCTWAAGTTGAAAGATGCTACGAATGTCTGTTCGCATGTTGGGGGTAGTATTRTGTGAGAAGAGCACTGAGCTTTTTGATMAATTCACTATTTGTCTCAAGATTCYACAAAAATACTTCAAAATTTTTCGGACTGTATATGCATTCTCAGGAGTGCACTCTCYRAAAAGYAGGATATCGTCCGCGAATAGAAGGAGAGAAATCTCAAGCTTCCTATTGCCCATCCTAACTGGGTTCCATCTTCCTTCGGCACAAGCTTGATGATGTTATGGCRATAGACAAGTCCAAACCAAGTCTAAGCWAGCAAGAACAACCACAAGTACAAGTACAATCCAATACTTATGYAAGAGCAATCAAACAAYAAGAACAACCAAGTAAACAAGAAGAAATTAAAGAGATTTAGTGAGATAGAGTTACCGTGGGAAWCCCGAGAACCGGGAGAAAAACCCACCCTTTGTAGCACTTTGATTATTGATGAATAAACTCCAAATACACAAGCTCCAATTGTATGAAATTGCAAAGCTAAACTCAATTCTATGCTTAAACCTAAGTTTTGAGAAGTTGAGAGTATTTGAGAGTAATCTGATATGATTTGATACAATGTGATGAGAGAGAGAAAACAAAAGAAAGCATATTTATAGCTGCACCGCTTGCACCGCCAAAACAGAGCTGAACCGCAAAATGGAACAGAGAAGAATGGCGGGCCGCCACCCAAATGGCGCCGCGCCACCAGGATGGCGCCCCGCCACCTGAGTGGCGCCACGCCACAGGCCTTCTGCCTATTTTCTTGCTTCAGCTTGTTTCCAGAAACAAATGGCGCCACGCCAATCCCCTGGCGCCTCGCCATGCAGCAGCACTACATTTCTTCTTCATTTCAACCTTGCTTCACACCTCAACCTTTCAGATGAATCATGGCCAAGTATTTGCTTTGCCTCACCCAAGTCTTTCATCTCAAATCTCAATGACAATTTTTCTTTCAAACCATTAACATGTTTCATGCTATGTCCCGCAATAAGCATATCATCTACATACAAAAGTAAATAGATACAACCATCCTCATACCTTTGAAAGTAGCAACAATGATCACCATCAATCCTCACGAACCCATTGCTTAGCATGAAATTGTCAAACTTTTTGTACCATTGTCTCGGAGCTTGCCTCAACCCATATAGACTCCGTTTCAGCTTGCACACCAAGTCCTCCTTTCCCGGAGCTTGAAAGCCTTCCGGTTCTTCATGTAGATCTCCTCATCCAAATCCCCATGTAAAAATGCCGTCTTTACATCCATCTGCTCAAGGAACATGTTCTTAGCAGTCACGATTGCAAGTAGGATCCTTATAGAAGAGAGCTTCACCACCGGAGCAAAGATCTCGTGAAAATCAATGCCCTTTTTCTGAGAGAAACCCTTAACTATAAGCCTAGCTTTGTACCGAACATCACCATCCGGTTCATCCTTCTTTCGAAAGATCCATTTGCACATAAGAGCCCTCTTGCCCTTTGGCAAATCAACTAACACCCAAGTGTCGTTCTTTTCCAATGAACTCATTTCTTCGCTCATTGCATGCTCCCACTTCTTTGAGTCACTCAACTTTGTTACTTCAACATAACACTCCGGCTCACCAGAATCTGTCAACAACAAGTAATTTGCAGATGGAGAATACTTATTTTGTGCCCTTGTGACCCTTGTAGACCTTCTTGGTGGAGTAACATGTGGTTCATCCCGAACCTCATCATCATCTTCTTCAGAATCACCCAAGCTCGAACCCAGCGGAGTATGATCCCATTGTTGAGGAGATAGTTGCGGAGTATCATCTTCTTCTTATGCTTGCCCACCAATTCTAGCATTAGGACTTTCTAGCTCAACGAACTCCTTCTCATGCCCCAATGAAGCTTTCTCTGAAGATTTCCCACCAAAGTTGTCTTTATACAATGAACTCTCATCAAATGTAATGTCACAATGCCTAAGGACCTTTCGACCCTTCGGATCCCACACCCTATAACCGTATTTCGCATCACCATACCCAATGAAGTAGCATTTGATGGCCTTTGGATCAAGCTTGTCTCTCTTCTCGGATTGCAAATAGGCTACACATCCGAAAGTCTTCAAATGCGAGTAAGAAACCTCCTTTCCACTCCATTTTTCTTCCGGAATTGAGAAATCCAACGGCACCGAGGGACTACGGTTTATCAAATAAACCGCAGCATTAACTGCATCCGCCCAAAAACATTTAGGTAGACCCGCATACAACCTCATACACCTTGCTCTCTCAAGTAACGTCCTATTCATCCTTTCAGCGACCCCATTTTGTCGAGGCTTGCCATGAACCGTCCTCTCCAAAACAATGCCATGTCCTTACATATATCAATGTAAGCTTGCAACTCATACTCACCTCCATTATCGGACTTGATCGTCTTGATCTTCATCCCCGAAGCATTCTCAACCTCCGCCTTCCAAGTCTTGAATTTGTCAAACACATCCGACTTGTGCTTCATGAAGTAAACCCATACTTTCCTGGTTGAGTCATCAATGAAGGTGACAAAATAGTGAGAACCGCCAAGGGATTGTATGGGATATGGACCCCACACATCAGTGTGCACTAACTCTAGCTTCTCCTTCTTCAAGGACCGTTGGGTTTTTGTAAAAGAAACTTTCTTCTGTTTGCCGAAGACACAAGTCTCACAAAAATCCATGTCGACTGATTTCAACCCCGACAACTTCCCCTTTGAAGCTAGCAATTTCATCCCTTTCTCACTTATGTGACCAAGCCGAGCATGCCAAAGCTTGGAATCACAACCTGCAGTAGTAGCCACCATGTTCGTACACCCTAAGGTAGTGTACAAGGTTCCAGTTTTAGCGCCCTTAGCAACCACCATGGCTCCCTTGGACACCTTCCAACTTCCCTCACAAAACATGACTTTATAACTGCTTGAGTCTAATTGACCCACCGAAATCAGATTTTTCCTTAGCCCGGGAATGTATCTCACGTCCTCTAGCTTCCATGAACTCCCACTTGAAGTCTTGATCGTCACATCTCCCTTCCCCTCAATGTCTAAAGCATTGCCATCCGCAAGATAAACCCTTCCAAAGCTCCCACTCTTGAAGTTTTGAAAATACTCCTTGCACGGAGAAGAATGAAACGAAGCACCCGAATCAAGTATCCAATTTTCAACTGGACTGTCCACGCTAAGAACCAAGACATCATCACCCGAATCACCACTCGAAGCTACACTCACAATGAAGTCCCCGCCTCCTTGTTGTGTTGCCCCGAGCCTCCCTTCTTCTTGGGATTAGGACATTCCCTTCTTGGTATGCCCCTTTGTACCACAATTCCAACACACAATTCCAGATTTTGACCTCGATTTACTCCTCCCCTTACTCTTCGATCGACCCCTTGAGCTTCCTTTTGCTTGTCTCCCTCGTTCCCCCTCAGCAGAATAGGCACCACTAGACGATTCACCCGACTCTCTCCTTCTCAAGCTTTCACTTAGGATCAAGTCTCTCACGTCTTCACATTTCAACTTTTCTTTCCCCGAAGAGTTGCTAATAGCGGAAACCACCACATCCCATGACCTAGGCAACGAAGAAAGCAAAATCAAGGCTTTCACCTCATCCTCAAACTTTATGTCGACCGATGATAGTTGGGATAGAATCGAACTAATCTCATTGATGTGTTCGGCGGCCGAACCACCATCATTCATCCGGACCTCAAACAAACGACACATCAAGAACACCTTATTGATAGCGGAAGGCTTTTCATACATGTTCGATAAGGTGCTAAGCACCTCCTCCGTCGTAGTTATGTCCTTAACTCCATAAGCAACGCTCTTGCTTAAAGTTAACCTAATCACACCAAGTGCTTGTCTATCTAGCACTCTCCAATCCTCCTTTTTCATACTATCCGGCCTCTTGCCATCGAGAGGTAGATGAAGACCCTTTTGATACAAATAGTCCTCTATTTGCATCTTCCAAAAGCTAAAGTCTTTCCCATCAAACTTCTCAATTTTCATTTTGTTCTCTTCCATCTTAATTTAGGGTTTAACAATCAAGGTTTCCAAATTACAATCAATAATTCAACCTCAATACACCTAAAACAAGAAACCTGAGTTTTCCTTACTTCAAACTACAATTGAACTCAAAACTAAGCCACAAACCACCAAAGATTAACCTCGGCTCTGATACCAATTGTTATGGAAATAGACAAGTCCAAACCAAGTCTA
Organism: Bassia scoparia; assembly: GCA_008642245.1. Lineage (NCBI taxonomy): Eukaryota > Viridiplantae > Streptophyta > Magnoliopsida > Caryophyllales > Amaranthaceae > Bassia > Bassia scoparia. The sequence continues at coordinate 11,994 of SNQN01012591.1, forward strand.
AGCAAGCAAGAACAACCACAAGTACAAGTACAATCCAATACTTATGCAAGAGCAATCAAACAACAAGAACAACCAAGTAAACAAGAAGAAATTAAAGAGATTTAGTGAGATAGAGTTACCGTGGGAAACCCGAGAACCGGGAGAAAAACCCACCCTTTGTAGCACTTTGATTATTGATGAATAAACTCCAAATACACAAGCTTCAATTGTATGAAATTGCAAAGCTAAACTCAATTCTATGCTTAAACCTAAGTTTTGAGAAGTTGAGAGTATTTGAGAGTAATCTGATATGATTTGATACAATATGAGAGAGAAAAACAAAAGAAAGCATATTTATAGGTGCACCGCTTGCACCGCCAAAACAGAGCTGAACCGCAAAATGGAACAGAGAAGAATGGCGGGACGCCACCCAAATGGCGCCGCGCCACCAGGATGGCGCCCCGCCACCTGAGTGACGCCACGCCACAGGCCTTCTGCCTGTTTTCTTGCTTCAGCTTATTTCCAGAAACAAATGGCGCCACGCCAAACCCTTGGCGCCCCGCCATGCAGCAGCACTACATTTCTTCTTCATTTCAACCTTGCTCCACACCTCAACCTTTCAGATGAATCATGGCCGATAGGATTTCCATACAAATTATAAAGAGGTAGCGAGATAGGAGGTCTCCTTGCCTAATTCCTCTTGATGGCTTGAAGCCCTCAGTTCGTACACCATTAACCATAACCAAGGTTGTTACCGTAGAGATGCAACTCATGATTACTTGTATAGAATAGTCCTCCAATCCAAAATTAAACAAACAACCCCTAATTAAATTCCATTCAAGCTTGTCATACGCCTTTTCCAAGTCAAGTTTCACAACACAGTAGCCCCTATTTCCCTTTTTGTGCTTGAAGGTGTGAATGATTTCTAAAGCTATTGTGACATTTGTGGCCGTTCCTCGACCCGGTATGAAGCTACTCTGATTTGGCGATACTTTTTGAGGTAATGAGTTACGCAATCTATTAGCAATGATTTTTGCGACCACCTTGTACCTCATATTACACAAACTTATCGGTTTGAAATTTTTGACCGACTTTGGATTTTCTACTTTTGGGATCAGTGCAATTACGATATCATTCATATCTTCCGGCACACTTTTGGTGAAGAAAACCCTTGAAATTGAGTCGATTTGATCCTGTTGAATTGTTTCCCATGAGACGTGTTGCCTAGAAAATGGAAACTCAGTGCCAACGACCTAAGTTCTGTGTAATACAGGATGCCTAAACACAATGGCGTCTTAAGGACGCCGAAATCGCAAAACAATTTGAGTATTTCCCTTACATCACTAAAGGTAATAGCTTTGGTGAAGTCCCTAGTGGAGTCGCTAAAAAACTGTATGGGCGCCGGGTCGTCACCGGGCCAGACTAGGTCCGGTCCCTCTGCTTCGGGGTGTACAATTTAAGGGCGACTCGGTTTGTTTGCTAGTATTGAATTCTTGCTTTTGCATATTGTGAGTATGCTTGGAGTTGTGTGTTTATACTCGAAATGAGTAATGGAATTCGGCACCACGCTTCTTTTAGGAAGTTGTGGAACCTGTTTTAAGCCTTGCCTATTGATAGAGCGTCGCCAACCTATCAAATAATAAACCTAACTCGTTCTCACTAACTAGTAGTAAGGGCAAGAAAGGGTCGCACCCATGAGAGGCGTTGAATCAACCACCGAAAAATCAATGTTTAAATGAGCTAAGTCAAACTAGTGCTTTGAGAATTGTTTGTCACTAAACTAGGAATTGCAACTAGAATTAAGATTGAACAAGAAACTTGGATAAAAAGGTCTAGGGCAACGGCTACACCGCTCAAATTCATCAATGAATTGCAACAAACAAGGGGGAATCGACTCAATGTTGGGATCAACTATGGAACGTCACCGAAGGCACCTAACTACTCTCTCAAGCTAGAAGGATTGCCTACTTCATAGATTACAACCTATTTTCATGGTTACAATTCACAAACCAAGCTTGAAAACCAAAATCATGGTGACAGCAATGTTCCCTTGACTAGAAATTACTATTCTCATGGTCTTTTAGTCAAGCAAGTCCAAGGGAGCCTACTACCTAACTTCATCTCTCGATCCTTCATTAAGGAGACTAAATAATAAGCACTTGTGGTGATCAATTACAAGAACTAGCATGAAAACCCCTTTAAACAAAGCTAATTTACTCCAACAAGAACCAAAACCCAACAAATAATTAGCAATCCATGGCAAATTTGAGGGTTTCACCAAACCCTAGAAATTAACTACTCACACATGCTTAAAAACCTAAAAACAAACATAATCAACATACTTTAAGCAAGATCTAAAACTTCAAGTAAAACTAAACAAAATCAATAAAACCCTAGAAATTACCAATCATGAATTACTTAATGAAAATTTAAATAAATGAGTGCAAGAGATAGAAAGAAGTTACTAGAGCTTGAATATAAAACAAGAGTAGAAGAATCCAAGTGCAAAGCTTCCAATTTGCAAGAGAAAGTTGAAGAAGATCAATGAAATAGTGCCAAAACTAAGCTAATACTACTAGTAAGAGAGGAGAGAGAAAACTACTAAGCTAAGAGTTTTTGAGTTGAGAGAAAGTGTAATTTTTAAATCTAATTCCCAAGTGGAATAGAAAACATAATATAAAAACCAATCCCCCAACAAAAGAAAACCCAAAAGAAAAAAAGCTAAAACCCGATAAACTAAATCCAGGCGACAGTAGCGGGCAGGGGTCACCCGCTACTTTGCAGAACAGAATAGGAACATCAGAAAGACAAAGTAGCAAGCAAACAAAGGCCGCTACTAGGCGCTAGAGGGAGCTACAAGGCGCTACTGGGAGGTTGGGAGGATCACAAGACAAGTCGAAATGGTCAAGTAGCGGTCAGTACTAGGCCGCTACTCAATGCACAACAACCCTTTGAAACATCATAACTCTCACTCTGCTCGTCGGATCTGGGCATGTAATATACCGTTGCGAAGCTAATGGAACAAGCTTTCATATCCATATAAAATCGCCTCAAAATGATCATCGTGCTGAAAGTTATGCTCGGATGAAGTTGCCTAAAGCCTCCCAAGGTCTCCAAAATGCTTCAAAACATGACCAAGGTGGGTTCGAAATGTGCCCGAACATCTCCGAATCGCGGGGGATCAAAGAACACCTGAAAATCACACCAAAAAGAGAGGAAATTGCGGCATAAACGCTAAAAGCGGCCGTTAGAAGGTTAGGAGTAGAAATCGAGGACACAGACTCAAATTGAAATGAAAATGACTCAAAACAACGAGAATAAATAAGAAAAAAGACTCAAATTCTAAAACGGGATATAAAATCCCTAGATCAAACTCCCCCAAGCTAAACCGTTGCGTGTCCTCAAGTAACTAAAAGCAAAAAGAGAGGAGAATGAAAAAAATGACTCACAAGAAAGGAAGACTCGACTTGACTCAAACGCTAATGAAAGACTCTATTATGCATGTTATCGAACACTAA
>SNQN01012592.1:1730-15480 GCA_008642245.1 Bassia scoparia
AGGACTTTATTTTGCCTTCTCTATAGTTTATGATATCCGTGTCAATACTATTGACTTTCTTGGCAGATAAAGTGAAGGGTATGGAGAAGCTGATGATGATCTTTTTTCATCCTCATGGCTCTTCATCTCATCAATATCAGATTCTCAATTTATGGGCATATCAATGGACTTATGCCGAATAGATAGTTCTATCATAGACAATTTATCGCCTTCGTATGTGGTCGTAGTTTATTGATTAACATCTTTTTTCATATTGTAGGATTAGGGGACGTTTTTTTCACTAGCACAATGATTACACCTAGTGGTCGAGACACACTAGAATACTATGACTGGCTATCATTCTTTGATGTACTGCAGTAATAGCTATCTTGAATTGGAGTTAAATAAACGTATGCTCTAGGGGTTTATTGATAGCAGATTTAAAGAACTTCTTAATTTTTACCACATGGCGCGCAATCTCTTCATCTAATAGAATCTACATGCAGTAACTTGTCAATAATATGACAAAAGTTTATTGATTTTTTATTCACTATTATGAGTCTCAGCGTCAGTCGCGATAACTCGATCAAGAAGGTTTGTGAAGAGGCTGGAGATCATGATTGTTAGATCTCAGATCCAATTGTTTCTATAGTTGACTTGATTGAGTTTTGGTTTGCCTGATAGTACAAGGAACTTAGCTCTAATACCAATTGGTTGGATCGACTGAACAATACAAGAGGGGGGGTGATTGTATGGAGGACTTAGCACTTTTTTAGGAATTGAAAGACTTAACTAGTAATTGAGACTAGAGATTTTTCAACACGAAGACTTCAGTAACGCATGAGAGGAAAATTGTGGTGATGCAACACAGGCATTCGTTCTATTTATTTTAGGAAATGTAACAACTAATAAATTAAGACTCGTTCTAGTTACTAGGAACTTCTTGAACCTCGTCTGCAGTTCAAGACTTCTTTGACTCTAACTCTGATTTTCTTGAAATCTTGGCTATGAAACTCACAACCTGTTCAATCGCAGAAGAAGCTTTACATCAATAAAACAAAAACCTATGCTTGGCAATAATATGAAAGGTCAAAGTCTTGATTGAATTTTTGCTCAAGTATCTTGATTAATTACTAACTTAATGTATATATAGTGTGATCAGTAGTTAAAGCAGAAGTAGTCACTACCAATAGCCTTTTTGTAGGAGTGATGCTTGTATGAACTTGACTACCAGCTCCATAACAACGATATCTCTAAGTCATTTTTGTGCCGTTTTTCATCCTTAATTGATCTTCAGTTTAGTTGATTAATAGCCAGTAAACGTTTTCCCTTAACAACTGTTATTTTTAAGGAATTCTTAAAACCATAGAGATTTTTTCAGAAAAAGAAAAAACATTTTATACAAAGATATTATTAAGTTTTAAGAATTTAAACAGAATTTTTAATTTTTATAAATTTTTATTTTAATTATACACATTCTTTAGGCCTTAATTTGAGTATATATGTTTATATAAAATAACGGATCGATTCTTAATAGAATAAATACAAAAACTTAATTAATTTTTTATCTTGAGCAATATTCATATTTCTGCCAAGTATACAAATAAATCTAGAACCAAATATGTAGCCACAATGTCGAGTCATATTTCAAAGACTTCAACTTCCTTGATAATGGAGTCTTCTTTTCCAAGGAGTACTTCTTGTTCCTTGAATTCTTCCTTGAGTTTCCAAATTCTAATAATCACGGAACTCTTCCTTATCCTAAGGATGTCCTGATCCATTAGACTTCTTGAAGATGGATTTTACACAATCATAACACAACATATTAGATAATATGGATGAGTGCTTTTTGGTTTGGAGTGCATTCATTCAACTAGGGTTACACAGTTGCTTCAAGATGACGGTTTTTGCTTCGTGGATGATCTTTACTTGCCAATACATTGTGTATGATTAGTTGAGCTTATTAAATTGTCAAATTTGCTGCAGTCATCCATTAGCGTTTGGAATTCGAAGAGTCGTTGCTTAGAAAGCAAGACTGGAGATTTTCGAAGCTTTACGGAAACTCCGTTTCGGTTAGTTGCGTGTTTTGCTTAAGAAATTCATACATATTTCCACAAATCAAAAAATATGGAAAATATGTAACATTCGTGTAAATTTAGTATTTTATGTTAAATTTGTCTTTTTTGGAGCGCTTTGTAATTAAATTAGTTATTCAAAATTAATTAAATTGTTGGAAATTTTCGAAAATAATTGCAAAAATGCTTAGAAAATCTTTAAAAATCTGAAAATTCTAGAAAATGTTGAAAAATAGTTAAAATTATTTGAAAGTTAAAATCATTTTTAGGGGTTTAAGTGGCTTGCAAATGCTTGGTGTAAGGGAACTCGCCTTTTTTGGGGCGATAAGGGCCCTAGTCTTCATTTTGGTGTGCATTGCAGGGGGTGTTTATATTGGGCCATCTTGGGCTAGGGCAATGTAGGTATCTACAAGTTTGGTATTTGTAGCAAGAAGATCTGCATAAAAACGAAAGCCAATGTACAAGTACCTAGAAAAATGGTGTTAGTTTAACCTGCACTGTGGTTTGCTGTTGCTTGCTTGCTTGTCTTATTTTTTATTCTTTGTTTGTGCTTCTACTTATGTTGTTGTTTCCACTGGGTTATTTTTTTGAAGGTGTTTGGCTGTGTTTTTTCATTTGTTTGCTTGATGATTTTTCGTTGGCACGTTTAAGTGTGTTTTAGTTGGTTTTGCTCGATGTTCCGTTAGGAATTCCGTGACTTGTTTTTTCTATTTAGTGAATTGACCTGATGCATTGTTAGGGAATTTTATACTTAATTTTTTTTCCGTTGTCCGTTCTCAATGCTCTCCCCGTTAGGATGTCTGAAGGGGAGTTACTATTTAATGTCCACTCGACTAGTCATCCGTTAGACTTCAGGGATGATTGCTGTGCCCAGATGTCTCGTATCGATGCTTGACGTTTAGACTTACAGAGGAATTGGAGATGAGTTTGTATGATGATTCCTCGTTTAGACGTGCTGAGGGAATGATGTTGGTGTGCATACTTGATGCTTCTGTTTGGAGTTCTTGGGAATTATGGCTATGATCGAGTGTATGATGCCTATTCTTTGGTCTGATGTTTGATGGCTTTTAATTCCCGTGGAGATGATCCTATCATAGCCTCTCGGGTAGCTTTTTCTTCGAGGAAAATTAAAAGTGAAGGTAAGGATTGTGCAGTTCTGGTGGGCCTAATGGGTTCACCGGTCCCGACTGGGCGCTTTTGATCGGGAGGATAGAATTAGGTGTATGAACTTTGGGTTTATGGCTAGAATTTGAATTCTTGGTTTGTGCATATTATAGTATGAAGTGCGATAGACTTGAAGGAACTTATGTGTGATCGTGATATGTGTATGTCAACGGGAGAGGATTATGGGTGTTGGAATCTATTTTGTACGCGCTTGTAATCGTAGGATCCAAGTGTTCTAGATCGTGTCGTCCTTGAAATGGGTAGCAATTGTGTCACTAGATCGGATTTCATGGACTCCTTGCCGGGGCGGGTAGTTTTCTATTATGTCTGTTTCCATATGTGAGAAGGGCCATGAAAGACAAATTGTGAAAGGAGAATGAGACACTAATGTTCGTGGATGGGAGCTGCGAGGTATCATGTAACGGGACGTGTGCATGCAATTCCGTTCGGTGTGGCTCCAATAGTACCACTTGCATGAATTTTGAGCATAGGACGGCAATGATTTTAATGTTGACGTTCCACGAATACTCCGTTATCGGAAGCTGCCTCATGATATATTTTCTTGTTTTAAGGATGCAAAGGAGGTGATAGACGATATGTAAGTAGCACATGATAGAGTTCTCACCTATGGCAGTGCAGGATATTTTTGACCCGAGATACGCTTCAGAGCTTTCTTCCGTGCTTATTTGTATTGCACTGGCGGGGATATTTGGTCCAATTCAGAATCTCTTGTGTCGGTAGACCATAGCGATCTACTATCTGGATGTAGTGTGGCATTAGTGCCGTTCGCCAAGGGCTAGCATAGAACGGCGGTTTGTTGCCTCTTGTAATGAACTTAAGGGATTTGAGCCTAAACCCTGAGGGAATTGCACCATGGATGCGAGCTTTGGCTGTGCTCCGCGAAGTTGATTGTCTTCGCACCGTAGAATATGTGTATTCGTTCACCTTGATATTTGTGATGCAAATGTTTAAGCTAGACTAATACGAAAAAAGGGCTTATCTCCTTCGTGTACATTCTACATCGGAGAAAACTTGGTTTATGATGATTGAGGAATCACCATATATCTCTAGTTCTTAACGCTTAATGTCAAGCGGCGTTGTAAACCAGAAGTGCATGGCGTACGTTATGCTGACTGGAATGCATTAATTTTATGTGAAAATCGGAGTGTGACTTTTCATGAGTCGGGGGTTGGATTGCTGTGAGAACTAGGCACGTATCACAACTCCACATATCTCGTTTGATTCGATTGACAAAGACATAGCCCAATAGTCACTCATTAAGGTCTATCGTCGTATAACCATTAACTTTTTTTGGACACGTCAAGAGCTGAAGCGAGCTATCGAGGAGAGAGTACTAGGGACATGCGAAATCGAGACGAGCAGACTTTGATGCGTTTTTAAGATCACGAGACTTAAGGTAAATCGCGAGCATACCTCATCCGGGCCATGCCGCCGTTACGCTATCAGTCTGGCTTTTCTAATGAGGTTGCCAAAGGAGTCATGTGTATACAATGTGTATAACGGTATGTTGAGCAAGTAAGTAGCAGTTTACTGATGCGCCAAGCCGGGAAAGAAGACAAGCGTAACGTTCTCTATGTAGGAGAAATATCGTTCCTCGTATGGAAGGTAACTTTTCTGCTGAGTAGCTAGTTAGCATTTTGCTGTTATCCGATGATTTCCTTGTGGCAAGATGGCATGTGTAAGGTGTCGGTGTTTTGTTATAGTGAGGCGTAGAGACGTAGTGGATGTAGGGCAGGTGGCAGGCTGCATAGGGTGTGGGGTACTCTCCTTGATCTTCAGTCGAAATCTTGTTGTGGCCCGACTGTCGTCCATTGCTTGGTGCACCTTTTTCTAACTTCTTGAAGAAAAATTGGGTTCACAAACATTGTGAGTTTGGATATGAACTGCTATGATATTGAAGTCAGACCCAGAACCCTCAGATTTGTCATTCTCAATTTAGTTTTGAGAATAAGTGACATGACAGGTTTGGATCTTGTCGGCATTGATCTGGATTCTGACGAGCTTATGATTGCTGCACAGCTTCCTGACGGTGACGTCCGATGCAACTTTATCGTTGATTTTAGGCACTGTTGCACTATCGTCAGTCTTTTGAAGAACTTTCTTACTGCTGCAAGGGTATGTCCTTCTCGGTCTTTTGATTTGATGATCATATTGTCGACATAGACCTCTACTTTTTTATGTATCATGTAATGAAGAAAAATTGTGGCAGCTCGTTGACATGTGGTACCTGRGTTTTTGAGACCTAAAGGCATTACCGTGCAGSAATATAGCCCCCACGGAGAGATGAAGGTTGTCTTTTCAAAAGGCATGATCTATTATGTTATCTACGAGAACTTCTAMTTGTGGTAGAGGAAAGTCATTTTTCGGACTTGCTTTGTTTAAGTCGCGAAAATTKACACACATTCGAACTCGTCCGTCTTTCTTWGGCAGTGGAACCATATTTGCTATCCGTTGAGGGTAATTGATGACCTTAAGGAAGTCGGCATCATGTTGTTTGATGACTTCTTACGGAATGTTAAGTACAACATCCGGTTTCTTGCAACGGAGCTTTTGTTTGACTAGCTTAGCACCCTCTATGAGTAGAATTCTGTGTTGTGTGATGTCTGGATCAATCCCTGGCATGTCTTCGAAGGACTAAGAAAAAACATCCTGGAATTCCCTTAGTGTTGCAACATGTTCATCCCTTTCTAGCGAACTCACTGTCAGTTTAATCTGTAACTCCCGTGGCAAGTTGTTGTCAGAGATGTCAACCTTTTTTGTTCGTTTTATAACGGAAGATTTCTTTTCATGCTCTTCTATTTCCTTGATTAACTCATTCTTTTTTTGTTTGTTTGCGAGTTGTCAATTAAAGCAATCATAAGAGGGAAAAGAGGAGTAAGTAGAAAGCAGCATGTTATTAAACTCTGAAGAGAGTACAGATAAGTTAGTCTCCGAAGAGACTTGATTGACAAGTGAAAGGGGGACACTAGMCTCCTTGACCGACTTAGGAGGAAACTCCTTAGGACTAGCTTTCCTAGTTTCTACGACCCTAGACTCAGACTTAGTCTTYGATTTAGAATCCTTGAACATTGGTCCTTCGCCCATGGTGAACTTGATGACCTTGCCTCCTGGAGTAGTTATCTTCACAACTTGCTATTTTCGACCTGCTTCTTCTTTGTGAGCATAGTGCATGCTGGGAATGAATCCTTTAGGAGAACTAGATAAGTGAACTAGATCAACCTGAATTTTGGTGTAGTGGAATTTGTTGGAAAATTGAACAGTCCGTTCYCACTTAACAAGTTGTAMACATTGAGGAGGTTAGAGTTCCAAGAAAACTCGACTATTTTCTTCCTTCATTTGCGGCTGACACACATGCCTCTAACTAGGGCCTTGATGTCTCGCCGTTCCCAAATCTCATAGGGTAAGGCCTCATGAAGGTCGTCTAATGTCATATTTGTGTTGTTGGATTCATCCATTTCTTCCTCCAGAGAAGGGTCTTGAGCTTGCATGGTAGTGAGAGGTCCTACGGTTAGTGAAATCGTCATAYGAGTGATGAGGATCGAGGGGTCAAAAGTACTTCCCCTTCTTCGACCATGAGCACACCCAAAGGGCTTGTTTGAGTGTTTGGCTTCTTAGCCCGTGGATGGATAGGAAGCTTGCCATCATCAACCATGTGTTGCAAGAGATCCTTAAGAGTYATGCAGTCTTTGAGATCATGGTCGTTGCCACGATGATACTTGCAGTACTTGTTAGCATCCCATCTTCTAGACCTTTTCTTTACAGGAGGATCTAAGATAGGCCCAATCGGAGAGATTAAGCCTTGGCTTGAGAGTCTTTCAAACGCTTGGGTTTGTGTCATCCCAAGTAGAGTTGGATGCATCCTTCTTTTTGTTGTAAGTCCCCTTATTCTTGGAGCTTTCTTTGATAAGGTCATCTTCGATTTCAATGCCAATATGGTAGACCTTGTCAAATGTGCCCAAGTCCAATTACCAAATGTTGTGGTATTCGGAGCAAGATGTTGACGAAGATCTTCACCAATCCATTTCAAAGGATGACTCACCACTGAGACCCCACCTCATTCTAACGAGCAAGTAGGAGGTGATGAACTTCTATTTCATCCTACTGAATATCAGTTCCCTAAGAGAGGAACCCTAATATTTGGTAGCTGCCATGAGTAGATGATGTCGTCAATTTAGTATGTCTTTGTGGGAAGTGAAAAGAACCACTTTGCCCCCAGTCTAATGACATGGGGAAACACCTGTAAGACGGATAAAAGCACTCAATCCCTTAAGAGCCACGGTAGCCCTAAACCCTTCGAGAGGAATCTAGATCATCAATGCTAACATTGGCCAATCATGCAGCAGATAAATTTCTCGGGATTTTTTGCTGCATAATCCTCATTCAGGTTCTCAAAAGGCTCTCTGTTAGTAGCTTTAGACTAACTTTCACAGCTTTGAGAGTAACCTCAACGATGCCTTAACTCTCAATCAACAAGCTTGGTTTTGTAACGTATGGCATCAGAGCTTGCATCTCGCCATGGCGTCATCACCTACCCATTCGTGAGTAAGGAGGTCATCTTCTCCGTGTCATTGAGTACAGAAGAAGGGTCCCCTTGCATCGATGCGCTTCCGGAACAGTCAATTTAGAATTGTGATGTTTGTGCTCACCCGAACTAACGAGCCTCGTTGCTTACAACCCCAGCGATGTGGCATTTCAGCTTTCCTATCGATTCTATGACAAACAGTTAATTCAGTTGTTTAACCTACTAATGCAATCATTATTTGGGTGATCATCCCTTGCCTATTTATTGACTCAAAAAGTAAGCGCATGAACATGGCGAAATTGTCCTTTCGTGTATATGTTTTTCACTTTTTTCCTTTTTTCCATTTTAAAACTTTTTTTTAAGAGCGTAAATGTGAAAGAGTTCATGTCGTTAGTACATTGTATGTCAATCAAGTACCAACCTACTAATTCTAGTTTGCAACAATGAATTACGACCACTAAGGAAAGGATCATCATTGCTATATGAGGCTAACTAAGTGACTCATGATGTTTGTATCGATTGGCAAAAGCTAGAGTCCTTAGTCTAAAACACATTAGCATGGTTGTCACGCGCTGCGCCGAGCTCGTTATATGAAAATGAAAACAAATCCATCCACTAGTTAGTTCTACATTTATTGAACGGCAATCTAGGCTAAGAAGTCCAATGACTAGGCTTCAGAATGGTTCTTAACACATCTACCCGTGTGATGATACAAAGCAGGTCTAAACCATACGGCTCCGTATGCCTCGGTCGCGTCATGGTGTGGCTCAAGTTAGAGTTTTACATATGTAGTGCACTAGCGCCATCTTAAAGCATCCCCCTTTAGTCTAAAGTGTAGAAAATTATATGAGACATGGTGCCTAAAGAGAATACTCAGTGCCAACACCAAGTCATGTAATCGCAGGTGGCCTAACACATGTCGTTTTAAGACGTCGAATTCGCATAAACATTAGACATTTCCCATCACCCAAAGGCAATATTTGTGAAAATCCCTATTGAATGCCCAAAATTTACCGGGCGCCGGCGTCACCGACAACTGGTTCGGTCCCTCTGCCTCAGGGGAACAATTAGGTGATGACTAGGTTTTTCTAGAATTGAATTCTTGTTTCATATTGTGGCTATGCCTATTTGCTGATACTCGGACATGCGTAGACAAATCGCCACCCACTTCTTTCGTGAATCTATTGCAGAACCCGGTTATGAAGGACTCCATAGCTGGTCGGCACCAACATTCATATAAGGGAAAGGGGTAAGGTAAGGGCAAAGTTTCTAGGTTGGCCAAAAAAAACCCAACCCCGCCCCCCCCCCCCCCCCCCCTCCCCCCCCAACCGTATTGTTAGTTGCCTCTACTCGGTCATTCGCTTCATTGTCCAAAAACAACAACAAACATATTTTCGTTTTAACCCTAAGCATGCAAATTACTATGTGGGTTGTTTAACAAAAATCGATGCAAATAGTGTCTAGTTTGTTGTGACATGTGCTGTTAATTCCGTAATCTAGGAGCATATAGTCGMTTGTCCATTGCTTATCTTATATTATTAGGCGTGATACACAAAATTTGCCAGTCTTTGTTAAAGAACATTAAGGGTAATTGACAAGCATGCAAGCACTCGTATGAGGAATTYAAAATTTTTCCTTAAAGTTTCTTTTAATTTGATTGTCGAATAGTTGTTAATCAATATAACATGCAAAAGGACATAGAAAGTTGAATTTCWAAATCAAGCATGCAAAAGGAAGTTAGAATTGAAACGTTGGCRTCAAACTTACCTCGCAATGCGTTGCCGTGGATTAAGAACGGAGCTTTGGACCATTAGGAACCCTTGTAGAACCTTTAGAACCCATGAATCACCCTAGATCTAATTGTGTTTCTGTGTTTGTATGTGTTTTGAGAGACTTTTTGTAGAGAGAGAGAGAGAGAGAGAGAGAGAGAGAGAGAGAGAGAGAGAGCCAGAGCATATGAACGTCCAAAAAAAGTCCTTTGAAATGAAACCGAGGGTGCTTATTTATAGGCACGAACTAAAAAAGGAAAGCAATTTTGGGCGAAATCTCGCCCAAATGGATGTAATCTCACACCGCTTTGCTTGCCTTATTTTGCTGATTCGACTTTCCTAATTTGTGTATATTTGTCGATTTTATTTTTGGAAAATCGTSCTTATGCATTTGAATATGAAGAGCCATGCTAAGCAAGCCAGGGGGATGTATTGGGAAATGTACTCTTGGGGAGCAAGCCACGGCTGGAGAATGTTTTGGAAAGCTTCCGGAACACTCCGTTTCGCTCGGTTGTCTGTTTTGCTTTAGAAATTCATAAATATTTAACCACAAAGTGAAAAATTATGGAAAAAATATATAAAAATTCCTTGTAAAATGTATTATTTTATGTTACAATTACGTAATTTTTCGAGCTGTGTTGATAATTTAATTAATTATTGTAAGTTAATAAAATTGTAGGAAACTCTGAACAATTGTAAAAATGCTTAGAAAAATCCAGATAAATTCTAAAAAAATATGGAAAAGTGTTTAAAAGTAAGTTAAAAAATTTTAAATATTAAAACTCATTTTTAGGGGTATAAAGTGCTTCAAAAAGTGCTCGGTGTAAGGGAACTCACCTTTTTTAATTTGTATTGTTCATCAACAGTAGCTCAAAGTATCGCGTACTCCTTTACTGCTTGTATGTACCCGTTAAAATGTAAAATGTACCCATTTGATTTGGCTTTTACGTTCTCATATAACATGTTGTTTTCACCTAATCCAGACTCTCTCTCTCTCTCTCTCTCTCTCTCTCTCTCTCTCTCTCTCTCAGGGAGAGAGAGAGAGAGACAGAGTCAGGATCAAATGAAAAACACATGTTATATTAGAACATGAAAACCAAAACAAATGGGTACATTTTACATTTTAAGGGCTACATACAAGTAGTAAAGGGGTACACGAGACTTTCAACTACTGTTGATGAACAGTACACGCGTATCCATTTAATTCAATGACTGATAAATACAAGTATAATTATAGATAATAATAACATGATTTCATCTGAATCCCTACGTAATATTAAAAGTTTTTGTTTTACCTTAATGTTTGCGTTGTACATAATCCTATATATATGTATATGTTGTTTTAATATAATATATATACTATATATAATATATATAATATTATATATACTATATATATATATATATATATGTATGGTATGTATGTATGTATGTATTATTGTAATGTTATAATATACTATTATATTAATATTATAACTACATATATATATAATATATATATATTATATATATATATATTATATATATACATACATACATACCAACATACATATATACATATTATATATATATATTAAATAATATATTATATATATATATATATATATATATTAATATATTATATTAGTAATTGTAAAATGAAGTGAGATGCATTTGATTAGTATATTTTGAATGGATGATCATGATTTATTTCACCAAAAAAGTAAATGTGCAAATTTTTTGTATGTAATGTGTGAGTGGAAAACAGTTTCTAATCTTGTTGTGCATAATAATAAGGGGCTATTGGTTTAAGGGGAAATATAAAGGAAGAAAGGATTACAAACCTTATTCCTTTGTTTATGTTTGATGAAATTTTGAAAATCTCTTAACCATTATCATTTATGAGTTCTATTCCTCTATTTTGTGTTCCGCTCACCTGGGACTTGGGAATCCCTATTTTCTTTACCTGATTTGACCAGCATGTTTGACGTCGGCACCAGTTAGCCACCGTCCAGCGACACTGACCACTACAACGCCACCGCACCTCGAAATCCACCAAGCCACCACCACACGACTCGAATCGATCCACCACGCACGAAACCACCTACTCCACAGCCAAGCCGACCACATCACCACTAACCCTCCCTACAACTACAACGAACCCACTAGTCACAATTAAGAACTCATCAACACAAAGCCACCACCACGAACCACCCTACTAACACCAAGACCACCCCATGAAACCTAGGAGAGAGAGAAGCAATACACTATACCAAAGTCCAAGACCACCCTACTAATTCC
This sequence comes from Bassia scoparia, assembly GCA_008642245.1. NCBI lineage: Eukaryota > Viridiplantae > Streptophyta > Magnoliopsida > Caryophyllales > Amaranthaceae > Bassia > Bassia scoparia. The sequence continues at coordinate 13,541 of SNQN01012592.1, forward strand.
AAAGGATGGAATAGAAAGGAGAGGTGACAATGGGGCTCTTGACTCTATTCTAATGAACTGCTTTTTTTGGGGTTTGTTTTGTTTTAGATGGGTGATTATGAGTCTGGTCTGTTCGTTAAAAGTTCGGCCTAAGCTCGACTCGTTGTAATCGGTTCGAAATCTTAATAAGCAAGCGAGTTTCCCCAAACGGCTCGAAAAACTCGTGAATAGCTTGATATTATTTATATTTATAAAAAATTATAATAATAATATATTGTATAATATAAATAATAATATTTTTACTTATTACATATGAGATATTTTACAATTCATTAATAAAAAAATGAGACAAAAATAAGAAAATTTAAGCAAAGAAGCAATGAAGGCGAGAAAAGCAAGAATAATAATTAGTATAACTTGTTTGTGAACATTTCGTTAAGCTCAGTCAACAGTTGGTCAAAGTCGACTTGATCTAGGTTGACTCAATAATTTTCAGCTCGGCTCGAGCTAGAAAAACTTAAATGGAAAGTGAAATTTTTAAGCTCGATTTCGGTTCGAGACCGTGATATCACCTTTAGGTTTTTACTCTTATTTTCATGTAAAAATCGAATTTTTGTTTTTCCGACGCACAAAAAATCTAAAATATCTTCCGATAGCTTCAAATAAAAAATAATTTAACATAACATACGTAATTCATTTCGTTTAAGAAGGCATTGAATATGGAGGGGTGGGGGGATTTAGGAAGAGGGAGAGAAAATGGATCCTTACCGACCTATGAAATATGAATATCACCATTRGTCTCCCTTTCGGTTCCATCCCCTTCCTTTCTCACTCATTTACGATTGAAACATTAGTAATTGCTAACCTTTTTTGGTGTGTAGCAACAAAAAATCCTTATCAAACATAATACCTATAAGGTTATAATATTATACTTCATCTTTATTTTGAGTTGTCATATTTTGATATAAAAAAAAGGTGAGAATATATATATATATATTTGTTTTTTTTTTTTTTGAAAGGAATCTGAGAGCTTTTTGGTTAAAATTTTACCACTAAAAAATGAAGTAAATTATTAGTACATTATAAGCTGGTTATCGGCCCAGCCCTCGCACACCCCTTTTTGCCACTAGGCCAGAATACAGCCATCACCAACGTTCCGTGCTTTCATCCACGATCTTTTAGCCGATTGTTACTGGTTAATTTGTGAACAAAGAATAAGAGAATGGGGTCAAAAATATACATCCTTTTCATCATACATGCACAACTTGGAACTTATGTTACGTCCATATTAACATGTTGGCACATTGAGCTGAATTCAGCTAGCTATGCAAGTTAGTGAGGCAACCACGTGAATTAAGACTCATTATCATGGTCCACAGACACCCCATGGCTATAGCATGTGGGGTGGTCTTTAATTTTGTTTAAAATTAAATAATTTCTCCACATACATATTAAATGCATATTTACTTATCAATTAAAAGATGGAAAAAAGTAATATTTCCGTAGGGACATTAGATATGTTAGTTAAAAATTGAAAAATATATTAATCACAATGACTAAAATCTTGTTRTCGTCAACTTARTTAGATAAGTTTTAGTAAAAATAAGTGTTACAGGACCATKTCAACCAAAAGTTTAAGCTGATGATTGAGGCCCTGGAATATGTTATATAATCTATCAATAAGTTCAATTCGGTAGTAARAAYTACAGTTCAGTAGCAATAAGTTCAGTTCAATAAAAATATGTTGACGAGAACAAAGCCTAATAATGCATAAGTAGTTTTTATACTTTAACGAGAAATATATAAATGTTAAAATAATTTACACTTTGATAGCAAGTTTTTCAGATAATTTCCATATTTAATTGGAAAATTTCTATTTATTTCCTCATTTTTCTTTGTTTTGATCACATGACATTTTATCTCTCTCTATCTATTCTCCAATCAAAATTATATAATGCCTG
>SNQN01012595.1:0-15469 GCA_008642245.1 Bassia scoparia
AGCACATTAATGTAGGCTTCGCCCCGCCTTAGGGGGGGTTTACCCAGCTCAGTGTCATGGAATTGAGCCTGAAAGCCGCATGTAGGATGCGTGTGGATGTGTTTGATCGAAATTAGGGATCCCACCGTGCTATTATAGTTACTCAGACGGACGCCCGAACATTGGTTGCCAAACTAGTGGCCCCACAATAGGACCATTAACAAAGTTGGCTTCGGGGACATGGTCCGATTGAATCAGTAACCCATCCGCCCGTATGTAGCGCTCGAAACCTCTACTCGTCTCATTGTAGTTCCATAATCATAATGCAATTATTAAGAGCCATTGAAATCTGATCTGAAAGCGACACTAAACCTTATATTATAATTACGGTGGTTGCTATTATGTACAAACAATGACTTCTACATGGATAAGGCGATCACTTGATTGTAGTCAATATTAATAAGTGCCTATAAACCGGTCGTCCTATGATTATCTGACTTTAAGTTTACGCAATTGAATTCCGGTCTTGTTTAAACAATATGTACAAGTGTGATAGAGTATATACAAACGAACATGAAAAAACAAAGGTTAGTAAAGCATAATAGTATAACATGTGTTCCTTCTCACTTTGTCACTGCGAATAATCAAATTTTTAGAGTAAAACTAAAAGGAATCGTCCTTCGATTGATTGCTAATCGAGACAAAATTAATGCGTTAGTATGACAATAACAATATGCATACTAATAAATATGTGACAAGATGATGAAAACGAATTTGAAACACTAATGACAATCCTACATATTTACATGAGATGATTCAAGAGTTGGTTTCTACATTGCGTTAATTAAATTGAAACTCGCAATAATAATTAGTCAAATTAAAAGTGACAAAGGAATTAAGAAGAGTCAAAAGAAGTATTTAGTTGAGTAATCTCAAAGTTTATACCTTGATTGCGCTTGTTGATCGAAACAGAATCGATGCTTAAACTCAAGACGTATGTATTTAGAGTGTGTGAGAAGTGATGAGAGCATGAGAGAATGAATACGCAAAGTTAGAGACGGGAAAATAGAATAATCGTGTGTGTCGAAATAGCAAAGGCAGGCACGTATTTATAGGCACGAGAGCACGAGGAGGGGAAAAACCCTGCGTATATACGCAGGAGACCTGCGTATATACGCAGGACCTACGTATAAAGCAGGCTCTGCGTATATCGCAGCCTTGGAGCGTATATACGCAGGCCCTGGCTATATACGCTCGATTATCTCCGCGTATTTTTTATTTCCTCCGATTTTATTTCGTGATTTTCCTTGATTCGACGCACCTAGACACCCTTCCTCGAGTGTCTAGAAGGTCCACGTATTTCCGGAGTATTTTTGTGTATTTTGTATTTTTGTATTTTCTTGCTATAAAACTTATAAAAATCATAGAAAAAATATAAAAAATCAGAAAAATCAATCTAAAAATACTGGTGAGCTCAGAAATTATGGAGTCACCAATATAAATTATTTTAAAAATCTTGAAAAATAGAAAATAATTAAGAAAATATTTTTGCCCCCCTTTAATTTGTCCTGCTCATTAGCTCCGAGTATGACCTCACGTATTTCCAACTTTTGGAGTTCAAAGCATCTTTTCTAAGTCGAAAAAATCGCGAGTACGGTATGTTTCATCACTGATTACTCTTTTGGGGAGCATTTTAGGTGTCTATAGAAGCCCCCACTTTGACTGAGTCGGAAGACGATAGTCTCGTAAGACGAAAGTCAAAGTATACGATTCGGGACGAGAGCAACTCAAGACGTTCTGCGACCCTGAGTCACCCTTTGCCCGGTACCTGCAAAAAAAGGTTAGTTTTTACCTGTAGCCATGTCCCGTGCGGTCTGATTTGCTTGCCTTAAGCAATCATTTTTGTTCGGCTGACTGGGAGAAAATGCAGACGCATCCCATGCTTTCCGAGGAAATGAGCATTGTCTGAAAAATGATAGCCCTAATTCAAGATTAAGACTACCTTGGTGACGACATAGGTCTGTTTTTATGTCTAAAGAAATTTGCATGCAATGTGACCTGTAACTTGACCTTGAGATTGTGAAAGGGGCAAGAGTCAATTTGAAAGAGTCTTTGAATTTGAATATGCCCTTGTCTAGGTCTGGTTGTACATATGATTGAGTGAGCCTTTGAGTTTTGAAAGGGTTCTTGTCTAGGTCTGGTTTTAGACATGATTTGAGTGAGCCTTTGAGTTTGAAAGGGTCTTGTCAGTAGGTCTGGTTTTGACATGATTTGAGTGAGCCTTTGAGTTTGAATGGATCTTGTCTAGGTCTGTCAAGACATGATTTCAGAGAGGTCTTTGAATTTGAAAGGGTCTTGTCTAGGTCTGTTCTAGACATGATTTGAACAGTCTTTGAATTTGAAAGGTCTTGTCTATTTGGTTCTAGACATGATTTGAGAGAGTCTTTGAATTTGAAAGGGTTCTTGTCTAGGTCTGTTCTAGACATGATTTGAGAGAGTCATTGAATTTGAAAGGGTCTATTAGAAAGGTGCTACTTGTAAAGTGACTTAAAGAAAGGTGACCATTTGACGAGACTGTGGCTTGACTCGGATGTGACTTGTGACTAGAGCTTGAATTTGAACTTGAACTTGACATCGACTTGACTTTCACATCGGCGAGACAGTGACTTGATTGGAAGGTGACAGGGTCCATAAGCGAATTGTTCATGATTTCCACTTGATAGCAATAGACTTGAACACATAATAGGCCTTAGGAGACAAGAAGCCCCCAACTGGAAATTAAAGGGTCATGACGACGACGAGCCCCCCGCGAGGCTTGAACAATGTAGTTGTACGCTTAGAGTCAACATAGAGAAGTGGTTAGATTGTATGGATGAGTTCCCCAACAAGATATACTAACCCAAAGGTCAAGTGGCTTTACTCCTCGGGATTGAGTCAATGAGTCCTTGAAAGTGGCCAAGGAATAGGCTATGGTTCGAGAATAAAAAGGGTAAATTTGTGGCTAAGGGTCAATGATGTGGCTAGATGCTGGGTTGGCTAATGATGTTGTTCAAACATGATTCTATGTCAGTACTAGACTGGCCAAACCATTATCAAATTTTAGCAAGTCAAAGAACTCAAAAGGCCTCAAACGATTTAATGTTAATGCGGTCGAACCTCGAGAAGAGGCTTCCTACATATCCTTACGGAATCAGACCACCGTAGTTCTAATGATGATTTGGACAATGCCTCGTGTGTAGAGGGCTTTTTGTGGTTGTAATGTGAGGCTTCGTTTGAGGGTTGAAAAAGGCTTGATGATCATGAAGTAACCCACAGTGTGCGTGTGCTTCTTAGACTCTTGCTTTTTATTTGATCTGGGCTTTGAGCTTTAGAATTTGCATTTTTATGACTTTTGTATAGCTGCATTGAACTTTGATTTTATGATTTTTTTTTCTTTTGCCCATTTTATTCTTCTTTTTTTCTTTTCTTTCTTTTGCACGTGTCTTTTCCTACGCACCGTTTGTCCAAAGGGTTAGGGTAGATGTGGGTGATGAAAGAAAGAAGGCTAAATGATAGTGTTTGTGGCTCAAAAGGTTGCAAGGGATTTTTTTGATGTGACAAAGGAATGGAAGGGAGGGGTCATTTTGTGAGCTGTGAAAGAAGGCTCTCACTTGGGCGTTGTTTCATTTCAATAATAATCAGTATTAGATTAAACCAATGTGGCCAATGAGTGTTGAGACTTGCATAGAATTAGAAAATAATATTGCCAAAAACAAATGAATCATTTTATTGCTGAATGAAACTGAAACATACATGGCTTATTTTAAGAGACTACATAGACTCAAAAGACAGTGAATTGAAATGAAATATTGCTAGGACTAGACTCTATGAGTCATCTAGAGAAGGTCGCACGGATCATTGACCCACGCCTTGGGTGACTCATGGTTAGCAAGTGGGCTGGTGTGAATGTTGATCTATATCTTTCGCTGCTGACGACTGTGAGCGACCATCTTCAACCATGTCTTGAATCCTATGCTTCAAAACGATGCAATTCTCATTGGTGTGGCCCCTTCCTTGGTGGAACTTGCAATAGGCATTGGGATTCCAATTCTTAGATTTCTTATCATCGAAGGATCTGGAGTGGTCCAATAGAACAAGTGCACCTTGCAGTTAATCTGTCAAAGGCCTGCTCATAAGTCATTGCCCAATTGGAAAAAATGTCCTTTGTGGTCTCGAGGCTTGTTACTGAAGGAGCCGGGATGGTTAGAAGAGTTGTCATTGATAATGTGGCTGATTTGATCAGTGTTGGAAAAAAGAGGAGCACCTTTCTGTTAAAGCCCCCACCGTTACCTTAGACTTCTGGCTTGAAATCTCCTCAACTAGGAGGCCAACCTTGTAGAGCCCATTAAATGAATCAAGATTCTTGATGACCATTGCGAACTTGATCTTCCTCATTCGGTCGATTGGTCATTGAGCGGCTTTCTCCCTCCATCTATTAAGAAAGTAGAGAAATTTTCTCTTCACCTTGCTTGGTGGCCTCTAGTTCACGGAGACCGACAGGAAGCTGGGAATTGTACCTGTTACTATTTAGGAACTCGTGTTTGATATATCTCAATCATCGAGCTTGGCTTGATTCAGGGTCTTGAACCACCTGGATGGATGGGTGTCCAAAGTAATAGGGAACACCGAAGCGAATAAACTCTTTGCTCATTCCTTCAAGGACCATTGTGATATTGAAAGTGCGGAGGTGGTCTTCTGGGTCTTCAGTTCCCTTGAACTTGGGCAAATCAGTGATGACAAACTTCTTAGGAAGCTGGCCCTTAATCTCATAATCGCAACACGAGCCCTTGAACTGAATTTGCGGACATTCTCTTGACCAACTCTTCTAGTTGCTCCACCCTTTTTTCCGTCTCAGTCTCGGAGGAGGGAGTGTGTTTCAGCATCGTCTTCTTCCCTCCTCGTCAGACTCGAGAGGTTTTCCTGGGTCCTCTTTTCTTTAACTCCCCAATGCTCTTTTCTTGGATCAAGGCGAGAATTCACAGACTCAGAGCTTTTCTAGATAGCATTAAGTTGTGTTCGATGTTTGCCATGGAAATGTCTTGATGAACAGGAGCGTGTCGGGCTTGGCTTCTTGTTACTCTTCTAGCCCCAAAGACAAGTTGCGAGTCTTTGCTATCTTGTTGAAATCAAGAAATTACACTTTAGAACCCGGAAACAAAAGATTGGTCTACTTGAAACTCTTAAGAACGAACCTAACTCAGTCTTAAGTTCTAGACTTAAGGAACTGAACTCGAAACTGGACTTGAATGGGCTAGACCTAAATCTAATTTAAGGTGCTAGACTCGAGAAAGATTCAAATCTAAGATGGGCTATTTCAGAATTAAGGACCTCTAGACCTACGAGCCACTTGAAATGAATGGGCCTAGCCTTGAATCAAAGTTCCTAGGGTTGAGTCTATGATCGAACCTAGTTCAGTTTAAGGTTCTTAGATTGAAGTTGAAGCGAACCTAATTCAGATTCAAGGCTCTGGGTTGAAATTGAATTGAACCTAATTCAGATTCAAGTTCTTGAATTAAGATTGAATTGAACCTAATTCAGTTTAGGTTCAAAAGGTCGAATCTAATCAGACTTAGATTCTTGGATTGGATCGAACTGAGTTTGAGAATTGAATTGGATTGAAATTGACTTGAAATGGGCTAATGGATCATCGAACTCATGTCTTGAACTATAGATTAAGGGACTGGCTTAGTTGGTGGTTAGAATTTGGACTGAATGAAGAGTCACAAGTTAACAAGCACATTGATTGAAACACAAATTCCGTTTATTCACTTAAGTCAAGATCTAAGTGAGCATTAGGTCCGCTTGGTTAATCTGATAGTGTACCACGCCTAAGGGTAGAGCTGGGTCCAATTCACCACCACAACTTTGGTGATGTATGGCCGAGATACCCCTTATGTACACGCATCCAGTAACACGTGTATACGCGGCATGGCCGGGATAGACTTACTTAGCCATATTGAGACCAAGGTGCCTAAGACGTGACCCTATTCGAAGGGTCGCAAGAAAAAATTCAATTAGTTATGACTATGGAACTACGACTTTCAAGTCTGTCCACTCACCAAAATGGTGATAACCCCAGCAGAGTCGCCAAAACTGTAGGCTTCCCCGCCTTAGGGGGGTTGACCTCAGCGTTCATGGAATTGAGCCATGGAATCCGCATGTGAATGTGTTGGGATGTGTTTTCGAATTGAGTGGATCGTCACCGTGCCTATATAGGTTATTCACGGACGCCCAAAACAATGGCGCCAAAACTAGTGGCCCCACAAATAGTCCAGTAACCAAAGTGTGGGTTCGGGACAGGTACGGATTGAATCAGTAACCCAATCCGCCCGCATGTAGCGGCCTCTACTCGGTCTCATGTAGTCCATAAGTCATAACAATTGAATTCAAAGAGCCTATTGAATTGATCTTGAAAGCGCACTAACCTAATATTATTAGGTGGGTTGCTATTATGTACAAACAATGACTTCTACCATGGATAAGGCGATCACTTGATTGTTAGTCAATATTAATAAGTGCCTATAAACCGGTCGTCCATGATTATCTGACTTTAATGTGGTACGCAATTGAATTCCGGTCTTGTTTAAGCAATATGACAAGTGTGATAGAGTATATACAAACGAAACATGAAAACAAAGGTTAGTAAAGCATAATAGTATACATGTGTGTCCTTCTCACTTTTCACTGCGATAATCAAATTGTTAGAGTAAAACTAAAAGGAATCGTCCTTCGATGGGATTGCTAATCGAGACAAATAAATGCGTTTAGTATTGACAATAACAATATGCATACTAATAAATTGTGACAAGATGATGATAAACGAATTTGAAAACATTAATGACAATCCTACATATTTACATGAGATGATTCAAGAGTTGGTTTCTACATTGCGTTAATTAAATTGAAACTCGCAATATAATTAGTCAATTAAAAGTGACAAAAAGGAATTAAGAAGAGTCAAAAAAAAGAGTTTTAGCTGAGTAATCTCAGAGTTATACCTTGATTTCGCTTGTTGAATCGAAACAGAATCGATGCTTAGAACTCAAGAACGTATGTATTAGATGTGTGAGAGAGTGTATGAGAGCATGAGAGAATGAATACGCAAGTTAGAGACGGGAAAATAGAATAATCGTGTGTGTCGAAATAAGCAAAGGCAGGCACATATTATAGGCACGAGAGGCACGAGGAGGGGAAAAACCCTGCGTATATACGCAGGACCTGCGTATAAATACAGGCTCTGCGTATATACGCAGGCCCTGCGTATATACGCTCGATTATTCTCCGCGTATTTTTTTATTCCTCCGATTTTATTTCGTGATTGCCTTGATTCGACGCACCTAGACACCCTTGCTCTCCAAGCAAGGAGTTCTATAGTGTTCTAGAAGGTTCCACGTATTCCGGAGTATTTTTGTGTATTTTGTATTTTTTTTTGTATTTCTGCGTATAAAAACTTATAAAATCATACAAAAATATAGAAAAATCAGAAAATAATCTAAAATAACTGTGAGCTCAGAAAATTATGGAGATCACCAATATAAATTATTTAAAAAATCTTAAAAAAATAGAAAATAATTAAGAAAATATTTTTCCCCCTTTATTTGTCCTTTGCTCAATAGCTCCCAGTATGACCTCAGCGTATTTCCAACTTTTGTGAGTTCAAAGCATTTTTTCTAAGTCGAAACAATCGCGAGGCACGGTATGTTCATCACTGATACTCTTTTGGGAGACATTTTAGGGTGTCTACAATAAATAAGAGAGTATGATAAATAAAATAAATGAAGGTTACTGAAACTTGCATCTAAATAAAGAAAAGTAAATGTAACACCAATTCCAGGACTTAATATCAGCCAATGATGTACAACTACTTACATGTAGTATAACACAATCGATGTAACACGAACTGAATTATCAGCAAACCCAGTAAGAGAGACCCAGTAGCATGCCCCGAGTACTACCATAAGATATTTCATCCCCTATTTATGAAAATGTAGAACAATAATCAAAACGAAGGACCATTGAAGTTTCCTTAAGCACACAGAGTACAGACACCAACACTGATGCTAAACTTCTCATAATTAAAATCAAATTCAAGTTTACACATGATATGTTTAAGACCTATGGGTTGGGGGTTTGCAGCTTTGCACATCAATTCAAAAATTAGATTTTTTTTTTCTTCAAAAACTTGTCAACTCAATTTTTTAATGAGAAGATATATGCCTATGTGGAATTGCTTCAAACCTTTGAGGAACACATATCAATTTGACCGCTCAGTAAGCAAAAATAATAAACAATAACCACAATTGAAGAAGTATACCCTTCAGATGCTGCTGCAGAAACAAAAATGGATTCCACAGGGCTGCATTTTACATCTAATACCCTGTATGCAGCAAATCCAATTTCAAAACAAGGAACAATTATAAAGAATCACAAATTCAAAATATGTTCTTTGTCCAGGAACGACCTTCGAAAAGTTGGACCTGTGCTGAGATCACAAACAACTCTTTTTGCATCCACATTCCATGCTTTGATGCCTCCCTCAACAGTTCCTATAAGAAGCTTAGGTCAAGGAGAAAAGAGATATAAGTTCAAGGGGATTACCAACAGAAGAAAGCAGCATTATTAAAAGAAAAGAAACACAATATACCAAGCGATCAGATTTACAATCCCAATCATGAGACAAGATTTCTGCTCCACAATATATAGTGGCATTTCTAGATCCCGCTTAAGACGAGTTATAAGTCCATATCCTATATAAATAATAAATTAAAATATTAAAATCAACAATTACGAACACTTCAGAATTCAGATATATCGATGGTACTTCATTTCTTTTTAGTTGCAACACTTCCCTTTTTGGAATATGATTTGGTAAGCTTCTATAATATACAGCAAGTACATATGTAAAGATAACACCAGTGCCTCTTTGCATGTGGATTGGCCAGACACATCCCATGGCACAGCTCATGTGTCGTACACAATTGGGCAAGCTTTATTCTAGTGTTCTTGTCATGATAAAGCTTATGTTGAGCTTCCTAAGCCAAATTTACAGCTAGACCCAGGATACACTATGGTATGTGCTTGGCTCAACGTCATCTTCAGTGATGAATTTACATCTGATCTAAAAATTATTTGAAAAAAAATACACTTGCAATGTGAATTTAGGCCTGTGACACCTCAATTGGATTAAAGAGAGCAAACCTGATAAATGGGAGATTGCACCAAGTCAAAGGTCACCTCAATTGATTAAAACCCTAGAAAATCGAAGAAAGCCCCAAAAAAATATTTGAAAGCAAAAAAATAACATCAAAATCAACAACTAAAAAAATCGAATCAAAACCGAAATAAAACAAATTACATCAATCAACCAACAAAATGAAGCGAAAGAATTAAAAATAAAAAAAAATACCATTAAATCACATTAATCAGATTTTGAAAAAAAAAAGAACAGGAAAGCGAGAAAGAAAACGAAAACCACTAATAAAAAAGCAGAAAAAAAAAACGAAATAAGTGAACATGAATTTTTTGACCAAAAAAACGAAAAATTAATCAACAACAAAATCAAACGGAAATAACCCTAGATCTAAACTGGAAATTCGAAATCAAAAGATGGAAATAACCCTAGATCTAAAACGGGAATTCGAAATCAAAAACATAAACCTAGTTCATTGGCGGCATTGGAGGCGGCGTTGGAGGGCAGCGAGGGGTTCGTTGGCGGCGTTGGCGAGGGCGAGGGCGGCGAGGGGTTCGTTGGCTGCGTTGGAGGCGGCGTTTGTGCCGCTGTTAAGGTGTTCTTTCGTTTGAAAATTGCTCGTGCTTGTTGCTGCATTTGTTTGTGAGTTTGGGTGCCATTTTCGTGGCTTATTCTTGCTTTAAGGTGGTTCAATATTTTGGGGTTTGAGTGGATTTTCTGAGAAATTGGGTGTTCTTGGGGCTCGAATTGTTTCTGAGATAAGAGATAAGGAGATTGGAGATGAGGGTTGAGGAGATTGGAGATGAGGGATGATGGATGATGGATGAGGAGTTGAGAAGAGAGAGAGGGAAGAAAGGAGGTGAGAGAGATCGAGTTTAATTGATCGTATACTGATGAAGTGATGAGGATCGATCTATTTTTTTATGTGGGACCATGCCTTTGCATGTCTATTTTTTATTAAAATTGTTAATTTTTTTCTGAATAATATTAAAATGTTAATTAAGTATGGTAAAAATATAATGTATGTAAAGTATTATTATGAGTGGGACCATTTTTTCTTTTTTTTCATCTAATTATATCACAAATTTATCAAGTCACTTAATAGTGTAGGTTAATATGTCGATTGCACATAAAAAAATAAAATTGCTTTGACACTTTACAAAGTGTCGAGAAAGCAAGGGTTTTGTTATATAAGGGTACTTCAAGTGAAGCACAAGAATCATTTTGGGTTTTTTTTTAGAAAAGCAAACAAAAACCAAGCTAACTTGTAAAGACTTAAACACGTCGCTACCCCGGCAACGGCGCAAAATTCTGAAGGGCCTCGGCTAGGGTCGTTGAGTTAAAACCTAACCGGGTGCTCTCAAAATACAATTTATAATAATCCAATACTACTAACTATACCTAAGTATAGTAGTAAGTAAGGGGGTCGATCCTCTGGGAAGGTAACAAAAAGTGTCTAAATCCTAACTACACTAGCTTGGGAAGTAAACATACTTTGAAAGAGGCAAATTGAATTAAGACTTACTAATGCAAACTCTTGAAATAAGCTTTGGGTAAACAATTATTCTAAACACCTAGGAGTAACTAGTGTCACCTTCTATAGTCAAGGGAAATGCCAATCAAAGGGTGTGTTCATCTCCAACAAAAAGGGTGATTGCAATCATGGTTTGGAATTATGATTAACATCATGTCCTAAGTCAATTAACCCTCTCAATCCAAGTTCAAACCCAAGTCCCCTCAAGCTCTTACTAGAATTGAGAAATCAAGAATCAAACCAATGCCCAAGTCAAACCTCACAATCCCTTGCAAAGGGTTGAATCAASCACCTCTCACCTCACAAACAATGGGTGGCCAAATCCAAAGCAATAAGGCTTGAGAAATCACAAATCAAGGCATAAATGGTGATTGGAGAGAACAAATTATATTATCTTGGCATTGTAAAGATTATAGAAGACACAACTAGCTCTCCTAAGCTACTAAACTACTCACACAACATGATTACAACATGAATAACAAGAAAAACAAAGGAAAAGCATGAACAAGAAGCCATTAAAGCAAGGAATTTCAACAACAAAAGGCTATCAAAGAAAACTACTGAAAACTATTCCAAAACAAGCATAACTATGATAAAAACCTTCACAAACACAACGGGTAACAATCTAGAAGAAAAAGAATTCAAAAGCACAAGTATCAACAATACCCACAAAAACTTGCAAAAACGAAAATCATACAAAACTAACAGCAAACAACAATAAAACTGAATTCTAAGTAACTAAATGGAATTACCTTAAAATTTTAGGTCAAAAGCATATTAAAATTTGTAAGATTTGAGCAAGAAATGAGAAATCTAGGGCAAAATGAAGAACTTGAAGCTACTCTCTAGTGGTGGATTGAAGGAAGAAGAAGAATATGAAAAGAAATTCAGAAATCTACTCTCTATTGTATGCTATATTCTAATTCTTACACTAATTGTTACTTAGTTTCTCTCTCCTAAAACTATATATACAAAGCCCAAAATACAAGCTCATCTATTTACAAGCTTGCCATTACTAATTTACACATGTGCTCCAAAGCTTCCTCCAAGTCAAGTCAACATGCAGAAGTCAATGACCAGGAGTGCCACGTGGACGTGCATGCGGATGCGCGAACAAAAGATGACGCGCGTGCAGACGCGCGTGCAGCGCAGGGATGCGTGGACGCGCCTACAACTCTTCTAGAAAAGCTACAAGCGCGGGGAAGGGAGGTGCGTGCGGACGCGCGTGCGAGCCTTAGAGGCACGTGCAAATGCGCGTGCGAGCCAAGCACATGCGGCCGCGCATAAAATTCTTCTGGAAGTGAGGGAGGTTGTCTAAGCGCGGATTACCACGCTCGTGCAGAGGCACGAGTTGCCTTGGGACGCGCATGCAGAGGCGTGTGCAACCATGGGACGCACGTGTAGAGGCGCGTGCGACCTTGGGACGCGCGTGTGAACCCCAAGAGGCGCGGCCGTGCCTAAAACCATTTTGGAAGTGAGGGACCTTCCTGCAGGTGCGTGCAGCCACGTGCGGGCAAGAGAGGGACGTGCATGCAACATACTAGCTGAACTACCCAACTTCGAACGGCCATAACTTCTTGCTCGGTGATCGGATTGCGGCTTGTAATATACCGTTAGAAAGCTCTCGAAGTCTAACGATTTCTCGCTGAACTACCTACAAATTCATAGAATACAAAAAAGATATGGCTCGAYMAAAATGTTAGAGCAAACATTCAAGTGCCTTAAGGCTGAACCAAAGCAAGCACAAGCAAACCAACAAGTTGTAAAGCTTAAATCAAACATGTGAACATCTAGGCAATTTGCAAAATACTCACAAAGCTTGTAATTTAGTGTACAAAGATAGAAAAGGAAAGAAAACTAAAGTAAAACCTATGAAAACCATTAAAAACCAACAAAGCTCTGAAGTTCTGAATTACGACACAAAAGGAAACTTCAAGTTACGAAGTTCACTTATTACATGCAAAAGCGGCTCACAAGCCTATCACTTTACTAACTCATTAATAAAACAAACATTAAATTAAACAAGAGTTGTGGAAAAAAGCAATCACTGCTTCCTCTCCTCTTCTTGCTCCTTGGCATCATCCTTCTTTGCAGCTGAGCTCTCACCTTTAGGCTTCCTCACCCATTTGCGTCTCTCGGGTCTATCTTTCACAGCAGCCTTCCCTTTTCCTTTAGCATCCCCTCTAAGCATCTCTTTAAGCCCAAGTCTTCTTTCAGAAACATTTATGTCAATCCTCAAAGGAGGAAGTCTTTCAAGCCTACTCCAAGCTGGCACCTTCTTAGGACAAAGTTTGTCCTTAGCAGAAACAACTCTAGACTCAGCACCTTCTTAGGACAAGGGTCTCAGTAGTGTCACAGTCCAGTCACTTACCCTTGCTATGGTCCTTCTGCTCTGCACGTCTTGCCTCATCACGACCCATCACATCAATGGCATTCATCCAGACACGGTAATGAGCAGAAATCTTGTGGTCACCTCGAGTGTAGAATAGGATTCCTAGTATTTCTCCCACTCTATTGCATTGCCAGAATGCAAGTTCTTGTCCTCAGGATGAACTGTGTCAACAGCGAGAATGAGCTGAACTTTCCCGAAATTGCCTCATCACCCTTGAAAGGAAATGAAAGGTCAACGCAGTCAAGCTAGCCACGCGAACATATGAAGACAAGCGAGTATGCACCACACTCCTAATACCCACGAGGGGACTGTCCACCACACGAGAATGCTACGGACAACAAGGATAAGAATCTACTCATGTTGAGATTTGTTGACATGGATCCTCTTACGGGAAAAGAATCCCTTAGCAGAATATTTGACAGGATTCTGGGGCGCCTCAACTAGGCTCAAACGCTCCATTAGCCAAATCTGTCAAAGAACAGCAGCATGTGCAATATTTAATCATCACATCATTAAACAAGCAATAATATTTGTATAATTGCACTATTTTGTAAATATTGAGATAAAAATATTGTACCCACAACAGAACGGGGTATCCAGACAAGGGCGCATGCGCATCCCATTTTATGATGGTCAAGCATCATGAATAACTCCCTCGTGCACAATGACATAGGAGTATGGTTGGCCTCACATTGCTCAACAATAGAAATAATGCTAGCATGACCAACATTCGACTTGCGATGAACAAAAATGAAACGTGCAAACAAGCAGATCATGATTGCACATCTACGATAAATTCTACGGCAAGAAGCATCGCTAGTAATATAGTCAACAAAAGCAAACAATTCAATTTCCCGACCATGCACTATGCATCGTGAAACAGTTTGACTAAGTCTCAAGTATCGCTCATATTCATCAACAAAGCAATCAGCAGTATTAGGGATACAAGAGAGACTTAAAACATGCCAGTCAATAATAGCACTAAGTTCCTCAAGCAAAGGAACAATTATTTCCTTGTCCCGAAGACGAAAGTAATGCGTCAGTGGGTCCCAAAGACTTATAGCCGCATAAAGATGGTTTGTATCGAGACTTACATCCAAGCTTCCAAGCATATCATTCAAAGCATTAGCAAAGTCTCTCTCCATTTGATTTGTTGCTGTAGGGCTTCGCCCCGCCTTAGGCAAGGGGCGCGACCTCAGCTTCAGTGTCATGGAGTTGAGCCATGGAATCCGCATGTGAATGCGTTGGGGTGTGTCGTCGAATTGAGGGGATCGCCACCGTGCCTATATAGGTTATTCACGGACGCCCGAAACATTGGTGCCAAAATTAATGGCCCACGTCCAATCAAGTAACCAGTCGTGGGTTCGGGACATGGTACGAATCAGATCTGTAACCCAATTCGCCCGCAGTAGCGGCCTCTACTCGGTCTCATTGTAGTTCCATAAATCATAACAATTGAATTCAAAAGAGCTATTGATTTGATTGAGAGTGCATTGATTACTAAGTGGGTTGCTATTATAACAAACCAAGACTTCTACATGGACAAGGCGATCACTTGATGTTAGTCAATGTTAATAAGGTGCTTAGAAAACGTCGTCCATGATTTATCTGACTTAATGTACAAGCGACTAAATTCCGCGTCTGTTTAACAATATATACAAGTGTTGATAGAAATATATATATACAAACGAGACATGAAAACAAAGGTTATAAGGCATAATAATATGTATATGTGTCCTCCTCACCTTGTCACTGCAAACAATCAAATCGTTAGAACAAAACTCAAAGAATCGCCTTTCGATTGAATGCTAATTGAGACAAGCAAACGCGTTAGTATTGACAATAGTAATATGTATAATAATGAAAGCCAAAACCATGAAATATCAAAAACATAAGAAAAAACCTAACATATTTACATGAACCATTAACAAGTGAGTTTCTACATTGTCTTAATTGAATTAAAACTCAAAATAGTGGTTAATCAAATTAAAAGAGACAAAAGAGATTGAAAAGAGTGAAGAAAGGTTTTTGGTGATAATCTCAGATTTATACCTTATTTCGCTGTTGATTCGAACAGAATCGATGCTTGAATTGAAAACGAATGTGTTTTGAGTGTTTTGAGAGTGTATAGATGTGTCTTGTGACTGTGTCTGTGAAGTGTCAATCGTGTGTTGAAAGTCGTGTGAGTGTAGGTCCCGGACTGAGCAGGCAAGAGTGTATTTATAGGCACGAGGCAAAAAACGAATCAAAGTACCCTGCGTATATACGCTGGGATGAGCGTATATACGCTCATGAGGGAGCGTATATACGCTCCTATCCCACAAGACGTAATAAC
>SNQN01012597.1:0-2500 GCA_008642245.1 Bassia scoparia
TTAAAATGAGAATGTTATAATTTGGAATTACTCCTTAATACAATGGTATTATTTGAATAATTTTAAAATCAGTGGTATCATTTGGAAATTACAAAAATTCAGTGGTATCATTTGGAATTTCCCTAATTTTTTTAAGGCCATATTCAAAGACAAGCAATTGAAAGAATGGCGCGAGCAATTGRAATAAGTTTTTGAAATTYTAAAGGCAAGCAAAAATTGACTTGTCCCTAAGGAATATGTTTTGGAGCCAACCAATATTCAAGTGACGCTAAAAATGTATCTTTAGTGGCAAACACAATAGACTTGTCGCTAAAAAATAGGTTTTAGAGGCAAACAACATTCAAGTGATTCTAAAGGTGTATCTTTAGAGGCAACCACAATCTACTTGTTGCTAAAAAATATGTTTTTGAGGCAACCAACATTCAAGTGATGCTATAAATATATCTTTAGAGACAACCAATACACACTTGTCGCTAAAATATATGCTTTAGGGGCAACCTTGTTTATTTGATGGTAAAAGGGACTTTTACAGGCAACTTGACTTTGGTTGCCTCAAGGAGTTGCCTCTATACGTAGTGTTTTTTTTTGTAGTGTTGCATATTAGTTTTGAGCTTTGTTACTTGTTGGCGTGGTTGTGTTTGCTAAAGTTGAGCCTTAAGGCGTTTGAACATAGCTTGTACGCTAACATCTTCTTCGAGCTATATATTTTTGCAAACTTTGAATATGCAGGTGAAACGTTTTGTATTGGAAAGTAGACTCCGAGATATTTCCAACAGTATATTACAAGCTACAATCCCATCATCGAGTGAGAAGTTATGGCCGTTTAAAGTCTAGTTAGTTAAGTAGTTAAGTTAGAGCTAAAGACACGCGCATGTGCCTCCTTAGTACGGCCTGCGAATGGTGGCTCGCACCTGCAGGATCTCTAGTCGATTTCCAAAACCAAAAATGAGCGGGCGCGCATTTCTAGGTACGGCCTGCGCCTTGGCAAGCACTTGCAGGATCTCCAGTCGATTTCCAAAACCAAAATAGTTTTGTTCAATATGGTTAATTTTTGAGCTAAGTCTTGAATACCCTTTTATTGCTTTGAATTTCTTATTTTCATGGCAAATTTAATGTTTTCACTTGTTGCTTTTGTTGTCTTAATACTTCCTAAGATGCCTAGTGAGTAGATTACTTGCTTAGGAGGGCTAGAGAGCCTAACTATATTCTATTAGTGCCAAAATGATTTAAAAATCTCTTTCCAACCATCTTTGTTACCAAATTTGTGGTTTCTCTATCTTACTTTGTTTTGGATTTGGCCACCCAAGACTTTGAGAGAGATAGAGTTTGCCTTGTTCAACCTTTCTAAGGGATTGGAAGGGTTGTTTAGGGTATTGGTTTAATCAATTTTCAACTATTTCTTGTGAGAGCTTAAGGGAACTTGGGTTTAAGCAAGTTATGGGAGTGTTGGATGATTTGGGAAATGATTCCAACCAATTTGCTAAACTAAGATCACAATTACCCCCATTGTTGGATTGAGATCATTACTTATTTGATTGGCATAATTTCCTATTATATAGTTGGGCAAAACTAGTATTCCTAAGTGTTTTTGCTGATTTGATTTTAAAACCCTTGTTTCTAGTTTATTTGTAACCTAAGCTTTCAAAAACCAAAGTTTCTAGTTTTAATTCACCCCAAACTTGGTTGATTTTGCTTAAGCACTCACATTAGCCCTTCCTTGTGGATCGACCCTAGACTTGCCTCTATACTTGTATAGTCTCAAACTTAGGTTTATAAATTTTGTTTGATAGCCCACCACCTCAGTATATTTCCAACGACCCTTGGCGGGTAGCCCATCATCCCTGTCTACCACTAATGTTTTGTAAAATTTTAATATCAAATACTTGATTACTTCAATCTAACATTATTCTTTTATTTAAGGGTGATAAAATTCAAGCTACAATAAAAAAAATTGATCAAAAGATTTGCTTACCAACTTAAAGAAGGCGAGTTATGCATCATCACAAATTTCGGCATGGGAGAAAATAAAGGAGATTATAGAGCATCAATACATCCTTACAAGATTAACTTTTTGTTCTCAACTAAAGTAAGAAAATATGGTTTTACGTTTGTGTCATTTGAAAATATAACATCCAATCAGTTGGATGATACATACTTAATAGTTATGTTACATAACCTCTATTTTCATATTATTTTAATTTCTATCAATTTTCTTTGTCGTTGTATCAAATTTGTGAAAATATTATTATCTTTTTAAAACATATAATACTGCGCAAGTAAACAAATTTGGCCCCCTTGAGCATAATAATCGAAATGCTAAAGACTCAAATAAGCTTATGATGGAACTCAATGATATAGAGTATGTAATTTTTTTTTTTTAGAAACAAGAACAACAACTTTATTATTCAGTCAATTTTTAAATATACAGATTTATATCTATAACTAGCATTTCATAAATGTTTGTTTTTGTAAAAAAAATAATAAATATAAAAGGAAAAAA
>SNQN01012597.1:5000-15467 GCA_008642245.1 Bassia scoparia
AATAAGTTTTTCTCCATTATCCAATATGTTTTAATAAAGCTATTATCATATCTTTGTATATATTTTATCGGTAAAACTTATCTGAATACTAATAATGCAGAAAAAAAGTTGTTGTTGATATGGCCAAGGGCCTAGACTTTAAAATCTAACACACTCCATGGGAGATGCCTAGCTAAGGGGTATGTGGTCTCTACTCGCCTAAGGGTGAATAAGGTTACGTATTACCAACGGCTAATACCTAAAATGGCTATCGAAATAGAGACAAAACGATCTACACCCTACATGGGATGGGAAATCCTCTCTAGAAAGCCTAGGATTGTGACACTTGACACGACATGATTGGTCGGGTGACATCCCCAAGGCACTATAAATACCCCTCATGGGGGAGAGTGTTAATCATTGCGTAATCATTGTCAAGACTTTAATCTCATGGTTAAAGCTCTTAATTCTCTCTTAATTACCTGTTTACTCCGTCTTAGACTTATACTTACTTAAGCATCGGAGGGGAGATAATCCTATAAGGATTATTCTCCTTTTTGCAGGTGCTCTCCTACGTCTACGAGGATCAACCTGAGCAGCAGCGCGGATTCACTTCCTTACTCCACGCTTCTACAAATTTCAATGTTTGAGAGCTAAGGGCTACAACAGTTGACGCCGTCTGTGGGGAAGATAGGCAATTCACAATGGCTGAGGCTGATCAGACTAGGCAGTTTAGGGCACCTAATGCGAACGACGAACCAAAGATTCGAAGTAGGAAATCGGAAGTAGCTAAGAGTCTTAGTAAGCCTGGAGAGGCTCAGGGCTCAGGACTAGCAATCAAGAAGAAGATGAGAGAACTTTTCGATGAGATGCCTCCGTGAGTTAAGGAGAAGACACCCCAAC
Source organism: Bassia scoparia (assembly GCA_008642245.1). Taxonomy (NCBI): domain Eukaryota; kingdom Viridiplantae; phylum Streptophyta; class Magnoliopsida; order Caryophyllales; family Amaranthaceae; genus Bassia; species Bassia scoparia. The sequence goes on from SNQN01012597.1 coordinate 5,883, forward strand.
CGGAGGAAGAAACCTTAGACTTAGATGAAGGCAATCTAGACCTGGAATATGTCACTCAGTCGATGTTGGAAGAGAGATTTGTGATTAAGAGAACCTTACAAGATGAGATCAGGAAAGGTATTGAAGAACCACGTGATCGCATAAGTTCCTTGACTAAGGAAAATGAGACCTTGAAGGCGGAAGAAGAACAGCGGTTGAAGGAAGTCAAGAAAGGGAACTTGCCCAAATCTATTGAAAAGACTAACAAGGGTGCTGAGAAGGTGAAATCAGGACTAAAGGTGTCCAAGCCATAACCTTTGAAGTTCAAAGCGCCACAAAGTTGTTCGGCGATGAAGTCAAAGAAAAGGAACCCCCCGCTCGCCTCACTAAGCACACACTGGGAGGATGAGGCTGAATCCTCCCATAGTGGGCCGATATTCGAAGATGTGCGGACCTTGATTGAAAGGAAAAAGGCTGATGCAGCAAGAAACGATGTTCGACATCTACTTGATAGGAAAAGAATGGAGAGGCAAATGTGAGAGTAGATCGAGCAGGCAAGGGAACATTCTATCTCTGGTTCTACTCCTCTTTGCTCCGATGTCTCCCATTCATGTAGGATGTTTAGAGACTACTCATTTCAGGAACCTAGAGTTCCACAATCCCGTCATGACGGAGGGCAACCATTGGGAGGAGCCTATGGAATGAGCGGTCAGCTTAGTGAGCAGTTGCGTTCTATCACCTTCTCTCAAACAACTCTCTTGTCTTCCGCGATAATGCTAGCCCCACGTATGCACAAAGTTAATGCCCCACGATGGAGGCTTATGATGGAAAGTCCGATCCAGATGACCACCTAGCCATGTATAAACATTTGATGTTGACTACACAGGCAGATGATGCCACGTGGTGCCGGTATTTCCCTGCAACTCTCAAGGGAGTTGCCCAGAAGTGGTTCAGTGGACTGTCGTCCGGGTGTATCAACAACTTTTCCAAACTCAGTATATTATTCCTTCACCACTTCATGGCTAAACGCCAAGAGCGAAAGAGTAGCATGCATCTGGGCAAGATTTCCCAAAGGAAAAATGAAAGTTTGAGAAGTTACGTAACAAGGTTCAACAATGAGACACTCCAAATTCCGGGGCTGTTAGATGAAGTGATTAGGGATAATTTTTGTCGAGGATTGCTTGTTGGTAGTCACTTCAAGTTTGAGTTGATCAGGAAGAAATGCTCTACCTTGAAGGAGGTCCTGAGAGAGGCCGAGGACTACATGCAAGCTGAGGAGATTTGTTCTGTGTCCAAAGGCAAGGAGAGATATGGCCAAACACATCGTTCGTAGAACCTAACTCACAAGGGTGGCGATTGGAATGACAGGAATGATAAAAAGAGGCAAGGGACATGGAACATCTCTGATGGTCAGAAGAGTTTTCTGGAAAGAAAAAAGAGAAGACTGGACAATGGTCCAAACGTTGAGTATACCAAAGATTTGTATCAGGTCTACCTAGAAGCGAAGAAGAAAGTGAACATTGATGATCCTCCACCAATTCGGAAGGAAAAAGAAAAAAGAGATCCTAACAAGTATTGCAAATTCCATCAAGACATTGGCCATTGGACTAGTTGTTGCTTCAATTTGAAAAAGGCACTAGACGCTTTGGCCTTGAAGGATGAACTACCAAAGCATTTGATTAAAAGCATTGAGAACACTGACTCGTCCAAGGCAACAAAGCCAAGGGACCAAAGCCCGCATAGCGGAGACTCCGGTACTGTTTCAGTACACATGATCTCTAGAGGCTTTGCCTCTGGGGGCCCCACGGTAAGGGGCCAAAAAGATTATGCAAGGAGTTCGGGTCAGGCTGTTGAAGCTAAAGAAGACCCAGAGGATGTGTTTCTAGATGCGTTGGTATGTGAAAATGACTGAGGGCCATTGGTCACCTCACATGATGACCCTTTGGTTGTGGAATTGAAGGTTGCGGACAAGAGGATGCGTCGAATCCTTATTGACACAGGTAGCTCGTCAGATATAATCAATTTTTAATGTTTAAACAAGCTCGAGTATGATGACAATTCATTGGTTCGGGTGCATAACCCCATCATTTGGTTCGGAGGCGGAGTCATTGATCTTGTTGGGACAGTCACCCTAGACCTTCAGATGGGAAGAGGCAACAAATGAAGACATATGAAGGTCAAATTCTTAGTAGTGAAAAACTTGTCAGCCTACAACATCATACTTGGACGCCCCACACTCAACAGAGAAAAATGTGTGATTGTAACTCATCTCATGCTAATGAAGTTCGTTTGTGACGATGGCTCCTTTGCGTCGGTTCACGGAGATCAGCAACTGGCTAGAGAGTGATACTTTACCACTATCAAGCCACTTGCTAGGGGCAAGGACAAGGAAGAAGAAACAAAGATGGAGGAATTTAAGTCTAACAGGAAGAGGAAGTCAGGAGAAGTTATGATGGTACATGGGGCACATCAAGAGGCTATGGCCGTTCATGGACTTTACCAAGCAGCATCTAAGCCGATTCCGGGAAAAGAAGTACCCGAGGACTTTATCTTATACGAGTCTCAGCCTGACCGAATTGTTAAAGTAGGGCAAGTTCCTGAAACGGCAGTTGGTCAAGAAATACGGAAGTTGTTACGGGAATACAAAGACGTCTTTGCATTCACAGTCTAGGAGATGCCGGGTATAAGTCCAGAAATAGCTCAGCATGCTTTGGATGTTGATCCGATCTGGAAGCCTATTATTAAGAAAAAGAGAAACCTTGGCCAAATAAGAAGTAAGGCCGCAGATGAGGAAGTGAAGAAGCTGTTAGATCCGGAGTTATTAGACCATGTCAATATCCTGATTGGGTAGCCAATGTAGTCTTGGTGCCCAAGCCTAATGGGATCTGGAGAATGTGTGTTGACTACACGGACTTGAACAAAGCATGTCCCAAGGATCCTTTCCCATTGCCTAAGATAGATATGCTTGTGGATGCAACGGCAGGGCATGAAGCCATGAGTTTTGTGGATGCCTATTCAGGTTTTCACCAGATACCCCTTAAGAGGGAGGACCAGGACAAGACAGCCTTTGTCACGGACAATGGGTTGTATTGTTACAAGGTCATGCCTTTCGGTCCAAAGAATGCCCCCGCCACCTTTCAAAGGTGTGTCAATACTATCTTTGCTCATCAAATAGGCAGGAAAGTGGAAGCTTATGTTGATGACATGATCATAAAAAGCAAAAGGTTGGCCGATCATCCACAAGATCTCGAGGAAAGCTTTGAGACACTTAGGCACTATCAGATGAAGTTGAACCCAAAAAAGTGTGTCTTTGGAGTTACATCAGGCAAGTTCTTAGGATTCTTGTTGGATGAGAGGGGAATAGAGGCAAACCCAGATAAGGTGCAGGCGGTACTGGATATGAAGTCACCTACGACCGTCAAGGAAGTGCAAAAACTAACAGGTTGTCTAGCGGCCTTAGGATGATTCCTGTCTATATCTGGGGATAAGTGCCAACCATTTTTTAAGGCGATCAGAAAAAATTGCAAGTTTGAATGGACGCAAGAAGTAGAAGAAACATTTGTGAAGTTGAAGGAACATTTGCACTCGTTGCCTAGGCTAGCCAGTCCCTTGATAGGAGAGACGCTGTATCTCTACTTTGCGGTATCGCATCATGCCTAATCGGCTGTTCTCGTGGTAGAAAGAGAAGGGGCTCAAATTCCGATTTACTTTGTAAGCCACGTCTTACAAAGTGCGGAGTTGGGGTATGCGACAAAAGAGAAATTTGGCCTAGCCTTGTTGATGGCTAGGCAAAAGCTCAAACCATACTTCTCAGCGCACAAAATTGTCGTTGATAGCGATCAACCTATTAAGCAGCCATTTACTAAGCTGGAAGCATCGGGGAGAATGTTGAGATGGGCTCTAATCTTTAGCGCTCACGATATATCGTTTGAGCCAAGGAAGGCCATCCAGGGACAAGCCTTGGCAGTTTTTATCGTAGAAACAACCAGATCCCCAACGCCTGAAGGGTAGAATGATGTTTAGACGCTATTTGTTGACGGTTCTTCTACGCAGAATGGCTGTGGAGCAGGCATACTGTTTAAGTCTCCAGAAGGGGAAACTTTCGAGTATGCCATGAAGTTCAAGTTCCAAACGTCTAACAACGAGGCTGAGTATGAGGCCCTGGTAGCTGGGATCAAGATGTGCCGGGTAACTGGGGCAAAGAAGATTGAAGCCATGTCTGATTCTCAGCTGATAGTCAGCCAGGTTAATGGGGAGTACGAAGCTCGAGATGAGAATATGGTCAAGTATCTAGAGTTGGTAAAGAAGGAAACACAAGACTTGGAAAAGTTTGTGCTCATATAGGTCCCAAGGTCAGAGAACAATCAAGCAGATGCATTGTCTAAGTTAGCCAGTTCTGCCACAGGGGACGCCCCCAGATCAGTCTTTTGGGAGGTTAAGGACAAGCGAAGCATAGATGACTTGGAACACACCAACTTCATAGATAGGGGCAACTCCTGGATGGACGACATAGTCAAATACAAAATCGAGGGAGTTTTGCCCGATGATCCATTACGAGCCAAGTATGTGAAGCAGCGTGACTCCTAGTTTGTATATTGGAATGACGAGCTATATAAAAAATTGTATTCTCATCCGTTGTTAAGTGCGTCACCCCAAAAAAAAGTTTATAGATCCTCAAAGATATCCACGAGGGATTTTTTGGTTCCCATATAGGGGCAAGGGCCCTTGCATGTAAAGCTTTGTGCACAGGATACTTCTGGCGAAGCTTGAGAAACGATGCACTGGACTTAGTAAGGAAGTGCCGGACATGTCAAATACATGGGAATTTACATCTAAGGTCGGCCACAGATCTATCCATTGTGCTCTCCTTGATCCCTTTCGCTAAATAGGGAATGGATATACTTGGTCCTTTTCCCCAGGCATCAGGGCAAAGAAACTTTGTGCTGGTAGCCGTGGATTACTTCACAAAGTGGGTGGAAGCCGAGCCTATGAAGAGCATCAAAGTGGCAGACGTCCAGAGGTTTATCTGGAAAAACATCATCACTAGATTTGGAGTGCCACGGTCCATTGTCTTTGATAACGGCCCTCAGTTTGATTTATATGAGCTCACTAACTGGTTGGCCCAACATGGGACAACTGGGCACTTTGCCTCAGTCTCCCACCTCAGGCAAATGGCAAAGTAGAAGCATTCAACAAAATAATTTGCAATGGTATTAAGAAGAAGTTGGATGATGCGAAGGGTCTTTGGGTTGAAGAGCTCTACAATGTCCTATGGTTTATACGAACGACAACCAAGAACTCAACTGGGAATCACCCTTCATGTTGGTGTATGGGTCCCAAGTAGTGCTACCAATCGAAATGATGGAGCCTACCATGCGTGTGTTGATGTACGATGAAGAGGGCAACTGGGCAGCCATGCGTCACAATCTAGATTTACTCCCTGAGACCAGGGGCAACGCTTTACTCCGACAACAAATCTACAAGTTAATAATGACAAGAGAGTATAACAAGCGGGTGACCCCTCGTACCTTGAGGCTTGGAGACTTGGTTCTCAGAAAGATGGAAGCTCAAGGAAGGGCAAAGGAAAAGGGCACGCTTACCCCAAATTGGGAGGGTCTATACCGGATCTGTGAAGTCCTAAGGGATAGAACTTTTAAGCTTGAAACCTCAGAAGGACAGAGACTGCCTAGGGCATGGAATGTGGACAATCTTAAGAAATATTATGTGTAAGAGTTAAGTTGAAGTAAGGGGAAGCCCTATAATCTTTATGATGTAATGAAATGGCTTTGCCCYAGATTAATGAAATGAGAATGGGCATGAAGCCTTCGTTTGCAAGAAATATTCTTCAAATATTTATAATGTCTTTTTTACAAAGGCTAAATTTCTAGCCGAATAAATTCCGTGACCCAAGCGGCAACACGAGGGAGTCGAGAAGTGTAGTAACACAATGATATCCTAATTAAACTATGGCCAGGAGTCTAAAAGTTTGAAACATAAAGATATCCTTAAAGCTGAACGACAATTGTCCCTTGGTTGGYCGATTAAGCCTAACGCTGACCTAAAAAAAGCTCGGCTAAAAAATGCTCGGCAAACAGCTAGAAAGCTGATAAGCTCGGCTAAGAATCGAATGAATAATGTTCGTAACTTATGATAAGTTAGGACATGGATTAATTAGTCGATTGACTATACTTGTCGAGATGCCTGAAAAGTGTGAGGGCAATCAACAGAGATTGATTGACTCGGCACTCCTAATACAGTCCCGAGTCCATCAATCTTGAACTTCCAAACTTCCCAGGCCTCTCTCGTCTAAAAAAATATATTTGATTTGCCTAAAATAAAGATAATGTTGGTGTAAAAGTGCACTTTGCCGAATTACTAACGTACATTTTTATCGATGATTTGTACTGAGCAATATAATATAATATAGCTATATATATATAATATAATATATATATATTATTTACATATCATCAAAACAAGTAAAAGTTACAGCAATCAATGCGATAGTTAAAGCCTGTAGAAGTATGTGAGAAGACTTAACTTTTCATTAATATCAACAAGTTTACAAACTAAAGGTGACTCCGAGATGGCTCAGCACAAGCCCGTTTTCATACAGAGTAAACATCAGCAGATGCTTAATAAACAAATTACGACTAAATTCATAAGAGTAGACATCAGGCAGAACTAAGTTAGAATGAAAGACAGTTCGTTCCTGCTGGCTATTCAAGCAAAAAATCTCAGCAGACTAAGGTAGAAAATGAAAGCTCGTCACATGCTGTCTATCAAAGCCAAAAAAGAAAAGAAAAGACGAAATTAATAAGGATGACCAGAAAGATTTGGCTGTTCCTGTATTCCCATAACTCAAACAAGATCGGACTAGGAACTCAGGTTGCCCAACTACAAACCTGCGAGTCTGAATGTTTTTGGCTCCAGCAATGAAGCCATCATCCACATCAAATTATAGTCGCCTGCCAGAAAAAGATGATCTAGGAAATGACGCCGCTTGAGATTGAGATTGTGTAGTCAAGCTTCAGCGTCATCGGCATCTTCGGCCTCTGGTTCTTCGTCATCCTCCTTCGGCAAGAAATGTTGGAACTCGGCGACTGGCTTCCTGTTTGGGTCTTTGTTGAATTTCTCCCAAAGACTCATTTTAAGGGCAAAGTCCACTCATTCAACAAGAAAGTCAGACGGGAGGGCTTCAATCTCGGTCAATTCCCATGCTCGAGGAAGAACGTCCTTGACATGGTCCACTCCCAGCTTCCAACCACTCTTCTTGGCCTCTTTGACTTCAGCTATAGCCAAAGAGGCCTCTTTCTTGACTGCATTGAGCTCTTTGATCAGCTCGTTGATGCAGCCTTGTTGCGAGTCCTTGGCCTCCTTAACTTGGGCCTTGAGCTCCTCGGCATGATCAGCCTCGAGCTCTGCCTTTAGTTCCTCCTTCAGCTTAGCCTTTTCATCGGCTAGGAGGGTTTGAGCCCGTTCGTCTTCTTGGGCTTTTTTGTCATAAGCCATAAGAGCCTTCCGGTATGAGTTACTAAGGTCATGAACAACCCGGGCAAGCTCTCGAATAGCCTCAAAGGTTTTATGTTCCAAGGCTTGAGTCTGCTGATCTAGATACGCGTTGCAGTGCCTCTCCATGGCCCGAGCATGTTTATTTGCTCGGTGGTCAGACCGCATAATCTTGCGGATACCTTCCACTCGGACCAAGCTCTGCAAAATGGGATGAGCCAGATTAGCCGATCATATATTAAAAAAACTTGGCCAAAATAAGAGTTAAGATTCCATTACCTGAATGAGCAGAGTGAGAACTCGGCCAATTTGGCCTTCCTCSARGCCAACCAAGGTATCCTTATACTCGTCAGGAATGTGATTGAAAGCATCCCTGAACATCTGACGCCATTCGGCAGTCTTGAATCGGTTGGAGGAACTGGGGGCCTCCACCTCGACGAAGGCTTCGTCGGCTTCTTTGTGTTCCTCGAGCTCCTTTTTCAAGTTGGGCTCCATATGGTTCACCAATTTATCAAAGCCGACGATGTAGTTGTCGTCCGGAGGCTAGAARAAGCCACATYTCACCTCATGGACCCTCATAGGATCCTTGATGAGAGGAGGAATATAATCCTCCAAAGACAGCTTGGAGAAGTCCAACTCCTCCACCTCGTCCACATACTCCCTCGGCAATTTGATGTCGAGCTTCAGTTGGTCTGCCTCGCACATTGGATAGGTCTCACTRACCCTATCCGTGTCAATGGTWTACCAGCGGGCATTCGGATGACCCCCCAACAACACACCACCGGCATACTTTCCAACCGTGGTCAGTGTAGCCCGGTAGTCCGAAGTCAGATCAACACCTACAAGAAAAAGCCAAGGAATAAAGCATCATGAAAGAATGAAAGTAATAACAAATGAGTAAAAGTAMCTAACCAAACAAGGGACTTCTCAAATGAGAATCATTATACTTTTCCCTAAACCGTTCAAGACAAAAGGGATTCTCCTCACCCTTGTGTTTCTTGGGTGAAGAATCACACCTCGGCGCTTCGAGCGACCTCTTCACAGCACCAGTTGTGTCGGACCGTTGGGGCTCTTTCTCAGTCAAAGCCTTGTCAGCAGGCTTCGGCCTCCTTAGCAATCCAGTCTTGCGGGAGGACATTGGTTTTGTYGGTTGCTTRGAAGCAGAGCCGTTGGTTTCTTTGGCTTTCACCTCGTCGGTAGAGCCCTGACCTTTGGTCGCAATCGATTTTACTCTAGGACCAGTCCCAGACTTCTTTGCCACATTGGATGGCATCTCACTGGCCTGAAACACAACAAATTCGGTTAGACGCCGAAGACATACATCAATAGATATTGATTCAAGAGATACTACCTTGGTCTCGGCCTTTTTCTCATGAATGGACTTCATCAAGTCCTCGGCAAAGATCTCGTCCATTGCCCCAACTATTTTTTCTTTACCTCTTGGGATGTTCCCTCGGCGTACAGCAGGAACTGCTTTCTTAGCAGCAACTGAGAGTAAGACGAAAAGGAAAGTTAGATTATCAAACAGAAATAAAATGAAAGTAACAGATAACCGRCACTTTACCTAATTCTTCYCGCGAGTAAGGGAAAAGGCCCACAGCTCTTAGGAAATTATTATCCCTAAACCACTCTTTTAAGGGTACCYAAAAGGATGGCACTGTAAAGGGAACATCCTCGTCACCTTCCTCAAYGTGTTCTCCCTCGTCATTAGGTCGGAGAACCAGTGTTCTTGTTGTGAAATAGTCAATGGCAGGCATGGCCTTATCATTAAGGTTCGGGAAGAAATTCACCCCGGCACACTTAGGGGAATAGTCGTTCATCCGTCGTAAAATCTGGAGTGCCTCGTTCGTGAAGCTTCCTCGGATGAAGAAGAACTCTGTCTCTCTTATCGGTGTTTATTGGTCTTATTCCAAGTAGTCATATAGCCGGTTTTGTTAGCCAATTGGAACCAACCGAAGGTACAGCTTAATGCCTTGGTCGGGCTGTGCATTTACAAAAAGGTTGTAATGTTGTGCGTCTTTCCCGCCCTATTGGTAACGGTAAGAAAAGACAAGATATGGTGCTAGGAGTTTGGTGTAAGCTGGCATATGCCGATGT
>SNQN01012598.1:0-15463 GCA_008642245.1 Bassia scoparia
GGACTAATGATGTCACCTCTATAGTGCGTTTAACGAGTCAGTTTGATTGGAATTGATGTTAACTTTTAGATAGATACTAGGTTTTGTTTAGATGAAATTGGTGCCATTTCCGAGGACTGATAGTGACTCGTGAGGATAGACACGGTCTTTGGGGCCTGTCATTCATGATATTCTTGGCTTCTCTTGATAAGGAATGGACGGCTTAAGTCTCATGCACACTAAGCGTTGATTGCAACAAGGTGCGACTTATCATCTTGGCTATATAGGGCACCAAACCTATGTCAGGATTGTCTCTCTCAAGCCTGGCACTTACTCTCTATATTTAACCTCTCCAGTTTTTACTTTCACCTTGATTTCTCTAATTGAACTTAGCCATATACAACTTAGTTTGGCTCTTTTTCTGCTGCTTTTTCACCATTCGGACTTTTCACTTTGTTGGCCTCTCACAGTCTTTCTATTTGGTTTGTTTATGTTTAATTTCCAGGGACATTGTTGGTGATCTATGGTTATTTTTGACTTTAGGTTGAGTCCTATCATATGTTTCTTTTGGAACTCTTTCCTACCTCACTTAGGTCACATTCGTTTTGGAGTGGTTTGCGCTGTTTGGGGCGTCTTATTGGTCACTTTTGTTCTCCAACCCACATTTGTCATGTCAAAGTGTGGTTTATAGTGGGGTTTGATGAACAGTCATCTTCTTCTGTCAGGTCTTGCTCAGCTTTATTCTCTGTTTTCCTGTTTATTCACAAAGAAACACACACCTTGAATAAAATGACCTCATCGACTCTTTGTGTTAAAAAGTAGATAATGTATGGTTGGGGTTGGATAACTAAAGTGAGCATGGGCAACCTTCACTGATACCTAAGTAAGTCAATTAAGCCATGAGGTCATCATTCACCGGTTCTTTAAATCCTTAGTGGATTGAATGCCGATTAGCGTTGTGTGGTGTATCGTTACAATTAGGATTGGACACGTTGGTCGATCAATACCATGGTGAGTCACTGAAGTTGTCAACAAATACAATAGGTACAGAAGGTTATCGTTGTACTAAAGTATCCCACATTGATTAATCAAGAGGGCCCAAATAAATTAAGTCCTACTTTTTCCGTACAAATCATACAATGTTGCAATGAGTGAGCAATGATCAAAACGTCAAAGTCCTGAGTTCATCAAGTGCATCAGTTAGAGTGACACTTTTGGTCAAATATAGTAACGGCTCACTTCCATTGATCAATAATATTTTAACATCTTATTATTTTTATTAATTCATAATTGACGGTTATAAGAGTGAATAAATAAGTTAATATATACCTCAGTAATCATACTTAATTGTATGATAAATTTTATTAGTGCATCTGATGACATACAAAAAAAACGTCTGACGATGAATTGACTCGGCCATTAAGGGAATCAAGTGGGGTGAGTGTAAGTAAGTGAGTTGGCTCAGCAGGTCTGTAGTAGTAGCAGTCGGGCCTTGCTCATTACTCCAAATCACTCATAGTTTAGAGAGTATTGATGTAATTGATTGTAGGAGACTTTGAGTTAAAGTGGCGTTTATTGGCATTGTGTTAGATATCAGCAGGTAGCAGTTAAACACATCCAGCTAGCTCCCAGCTATCTCCTAACTTTGGTTTCAACAGCTTGGCGTAAAGGACGTACAGGTCTGGAAAAGTCCCGCCCCCTTCTGAAACTAACAAAAAGTCACCATATTCTATAGGATGCAAATCGCAATTTTATCTTCGTGCCGAAAGCTGACAAAAAATAACAAGTGATTTCCGGTGTTTAATTAACATCATTAAAAATGAAAAATATCAAATGACAATCCAAGATTACACTTTCATTTTACACCATTTGACCGCGGAAATTTGACATGCAAGTTCCAGCATTAAATACATATAGGTTACTTTTGTAGTAGAAATAACTATTCCAATGCTTTTAGCTTAATAAGTGTAGCTGCGTATTCAGCAGAATAAGGAGTACCAGAAGCCCTAGCTAAAAACCAATCCGTCTAGCCCTAGCCTAGGGGAGCTAAAAGTATCGTGTATCTCCTACTTGGTTCCAACCTTGGCATGTATATTGTCGAAATGTTGGATGACACGAAGATGTTGTAAAGTGAGGTAAATTGTGGGGACTATAACTAAGCTACACCAACTGAATGCATTCAGTATTATGTTATGGTAATATGCTTGCAGTTATTGTCAATTAATTTAAGATGAATGCATAGCGGCATGGTAACAATAGGAAAGGTAACATTACAAGTGAGGCTTTAGTCGAGTCAAAGACGACAGATAAGATTCTATGGTAGCACGTCAAATGAGATAATTATTATGTCATTAATCATTTTTACAAGCCATACTATGACTTCCCATTACAAACGTCGCCACCGTATAGCATTGAACGACACCTAGTAATAACTCCTTAAGATTGGATATGATTACACATGGCATAAATCAGAGTAGGGGTGAGACACCCGAGAAGATCACGACTTAACGAATTGGTCGGAACTCTCTCCTCTTTTCTCTTTTTTAAGTGTAAGATTACATTTTCGACCCGTCCAGGTTATGAGTTTGAGCCTAGCCGGTTCGTGATTCTACAAGATTATTAAAAGCCCAAAGGAGCCTTTCATATGAGGGGAAGTATGAGATCGGCGGAGTATAGAGTGCATTGAATCGAAACTAAATCATAAATAAATAAAAACAAAATGAGTAGTGTTTTTTTCCCTTATTCTTTTCGCTCATTAATTTTCTATCCCGTCGCGAGACATACCATTTTGCAACATATTATCTCTTTAATCTTATCTCTATCATTGCAACCTTCAACAAAAGTCTATAGATGAATCCCTTGGACATAAAAAACTATCTTAATACTCACCACCCAAAACATTTGGACACTAAAATGGTTGTAGGCCTGATAAGAGAATAGCACAATCAAAAAGTGGGCCTCTGATCCAAATTTTAATAATTTCCATAGAAACAAAATGTTTCATATTATGGTCTAAGAGCATCAAACAATTTATCATGTCTTAAGTTATTAATACATAGGTTGTATTTATTTTGGTCCTTATACAAATTGACGTACCCAGTTGGTTTTACATACTACATTATTTATTTGTACGTTGTAAGCGGTTTGTTGGGTAATATCCATAACACTATAAAGTGCTAGAGTCATGATACATTACAATACTAATGCTGGCATGGAATCCTGGCAGCACAGGGGCAAAATCATCATTTCGCGTAAGTGTAAAGAGGACAGGAACACAAATATCCATTCATCGTAGTAAAGCATAAAAATTAATTTTGTCACTATCTGATTAATTTAGCACACAACGAGTGCCTTGCTAGTCCGCTATCCATGTATCTCACCAAGATATTTGATGCATGAGTGCCTCTATTGAGGCTGAACGTCTTTGACAGGAAAGGAGACTTGTGAGCTCGATTGATGCAAGAGTAGTACCCAAGGACAATATGGTGTGCGAGCTGATGAAGTGAGTGAGTGGAGTGGAAGCAACCCATAATGCGCGGTGTTGTGCGTTCATAGTTTATGAATATGCTTGCTTGGGATACATGCTACATGTGTCGTTTTGGAAACTGACACAGTTAGCATTCGTGTTCAATAGGAGACTTTCTCTAACACCAAATATGCGGATTTGCCTTTAAACTCTCATAATTCAATTATTCACCGCCCTTTTGGTTTTTTTCACCTCAATTCTTCCTCATACTACTTGTTATAAGTTGTATTATACTCGCGTCTTACGGGTATGTTAGGAAGGTAGTAATTAATGTATTATATTTGAACTTGCGCCCAACCTACACACGTCAATGTACAATATATAATGGGCATTAATATATTGGCATGGGTGTAACCGTACGCAAATTCTATTATGGTCCTGGCACCCACGATGGGTTCCTGATCTGCATCAATCGGCTCTGAAAATATGTTCATTTCCGAAAGCTGGGAGATTGTTCAGGCCTCAACATGTAGAAATGGTTATTTTGCCAAAACTCGTAAATGTTCCAATATGAAAATGAACACTTAATTTTCGGAATGACACATTTCAGTTTCGGAAATGAACATTTGCCCGGAACCCACATGGTCTCGGAACCATAATAGACCTATTGGGTGTACGTACGTTCGATCGAGACTTGTTAAGATTGAGTTACTTCATAATGCCAAGTTTGCATTTGCTTTCTTTTTTAATCATCTCGTGCAGATGTAGATTAGTAGATTATATAATTGGGGAGCATATAAGTTTGGATTAGAGATGCCCCATCGCTAAGCGCTGTTAAGCTCACATGTGCCCAAGTTCGATCAAAATTAATAAAAGTCCTTACGTTGTCGTTATGCAGTACTGACAATTATACGGCTTCTATCTTTTATAATACGGTAGTGAGTAATGTTTGTCGTGTTTCACTACTCGGGAGGCTTGGCTGTCATTGACGTGTACGAGAGAGAGCGAGAAATTAGTTTAAATTTTATAATTGTTTGAGTGTGTGACATTGGGTGGTTTGAACCTACGATAAAGTGAATGTGGGAAGATAAGATGTTTATTGCCATTTTTTAGCAAATTTGCGTATTAAGTTACGGAGAAGATATGCACTTTTTATTAACGATTTCATAATGTGAAAGGATAGAGTATCGTTTAGTATGGTTTACTCTGTAGCATGGTTAGGTGGGGTCCGATAAAAGTCTTATATGGATAGGTAGACCAAAAAATAGGATGTGGTTATTAGGGATAGAGGAGCGAGTAAGTAAGAATCCAAAGGGCCGTTTAATCCTCAAACTCGTCCATCTTCATCTCATTAATCTCTATCCTCATCCCGCACAGTTAGGACCTCGAATAGTCCCGACCTTTCGATATAATTCTCTATCCTCAACACCTCCCGGATATGAAGACCCCTAGACTTGTTTACCTCTCGGAGTAACAACTAATTAAATATGCACAGGTAATAAATTTGATGAATGATGAATCCACTAATGTAATAAAGGAAATTAAAGTAATGGAATGATGTTACAAGAGATTAAGAGTATAACTTATAAGCCAAGTATAAGGACGGATCGAAATATTCAAAGTTCAAGTCAGATCCTGGGATTTAAGTTCGCAAAGAGAATCTATTAAATCGATCATTCTATGGCAAACAAGTATACTAGAAAGACCTAATAAATTAAGTACAAAATATACACTTAAGCTTCTAGGGTTAAATTATACCACAATCGATATAGTGCTGAGTTTTACATAGGGAAACGCCCGTTGGTGCCACATGGCCACCGCTCCCATCTTTTTCATGTAATCCAGTCCGTGGGTTCGGTGGGACATTGGTGTAGATTTTTATAACCCTTAATTCGTCCCCGCATTTGTAGTAAGCGCATCACTACTCGGAAGTATTTCTTGCTTTTCCGTCCTTCCATATTCACTCGATTAAGGATGCAACCCAACTCTCAGCTTTTAGCACTTAAGAGCGATACTAGCACTATACATAAATGAAAGGTATGTTTTCTATTAGTGCAAACGAGACTACCATAACTAAGAATTGTGAGCCTTCACGACTTCTTGTATTAATCAAAGTTATACGGTGCTAAAAATGACCTAGTTGTCTCATAGTATAAACTGTTTAAAGTGATTCACAATTTCCGTTCCATTTTGTTGCAAAAATATTAACTAAAGTATACTTCTCACAATACGAGCAACTAGAAGATAGCAAAACTGTCCTTAAAAGATATCTCTCCACTTACCTCAGCGTTACAATCTGCAATAAACAAAGGTTAGTATTGTAACGAAACACGAAGACAGTCCTTTGCTTAATTCCTCAATGAAAAACAAGAAATAACATTGTAGTTTTCGTGATACCCACGAGCGAATGAATCTTCACTTGATGCTATACCAAATAAAAAAATGGTTGTATTGACAAGGGATAATAATAATAAATGAATGAAAAGAATGAAAACAAAACCATGAAAACTTGAAAACATTAAGAAATCTAATATTTAATGAACGATAAAAGAGGTAGTTTCTACATGTTATATTTAAAGTATCAAAAACTCGTAATTTAAGTTATTACATCTAGTATTAAAAAAAGTGAGTATGTTTATGGGCGAGTAATATCATGAATACTTTGTTTCCCGCTCTGTTCGATTCGAAGATATCGATGCTAAAATTCGAATTCAGAAACCGCATGGTTAGAGTTTTGAGAAGGAGAGAGTAGACGTACTGTCCTCCGGGATGTGATGAGTCTCGATGAGCCAGATGGGCAAGCATGTTTTGGATAGGACACGAAAGGCAAAAAACGAGGAAGAACCCTGCGGTATATACGCAGAGGCATCTGCGTATTAGCCAGGTCAAGCCCTGCGTATATGTAACGAAGGTGAGCTGGAGAACCTGACGGTGTATATATAGCAGGTCGCGTAAATATAACACGACAGAATGACAACTCCGTAATTACGCAGAGGGCGACGATGCCGTAAAATACCGCAGCCTCGATGCGATATACCTCACTCCAAGCGTATTAGTATGATACTTCAAATTTACTTTTCCTCCAAGAACCAAATTTCGAAGATATCTTGATTCTCCGATTTATTCGTGATTCCTATGATTCGAACGCAACCTAGACACCCTTGCTCGTTCTCAAAAGTCAAGTAGAGTCTCGATGTGTAATTTTAAGTAAGGTCCATCGTAATTTCTCTGGTCGCAGTATTCATTTATTGTTCAAGTAGATGTATTTATATTTCTTGTGTATACTCTAGACGTTGAAAACTGATAAACAAAAAATGTAGAAAATCAGAAAAAATATCAAAAATACAGGTGAGCCTCAAAAAGAATTGAACATCAACAATATAAATTGAATTTGAAATGTTTAAAAATATATCCACTAAATAAGAGAAAGTAACACTAAAAAGAAAGAGTAATTAATAAGAAAAGTGTTTGGCCACATTTTATTTGTCCTTGCCTCAACAGTTTCGAGAAATGAACCTACGTTTAACGTATTTCCGAACTTGCGTTGAGTATACAAAGCATCTTTAGTAAATCAGAAACAATCGGGCATGGTAGACAGCGGTGACAGTTCATCACCTGATTATCTTTGGGAGACATTTTTTAGAGTAGTCTACAGACGGTCACTAGTTTTATCTTGAAAGTTGTCAAGGAAGTTTCCTGTGTTATGAAAACTCACATGCTCATGTTCTTTTCTTTTCAGTTTTAAAACATCTCCGCAAAAGAGGTCAGGTTCACATGTATAGTTAATCAAATTCCACCCCCCCCCTCTTGTAACGTTCAGTAGATCCAACAGATGGAGAAAGATAAGTGAAGCAGTGGAAGGGGAGAAAATCTAAACGGATCGATCTATTTTTTTGTGTGGGACCATGCCTTTGCATGTCTATTTTTTATTAAAATTGTTAATTTTTTTCTAAATAATGTTAAAAATGTTAATTAAGTATGGTAAAAATGTAATGCATGTTAAGTATTATTATGAGTGGGACCATGTTTTTTCATTTTTTTCCATCTAATTATTTCACAAAATTAATCACGACACTTAATAGTGTAGGCTAATATGTCGAGTGCACAAAAAAAAATAAAATTGCTTTGACACTTTACAAAGTGTCGACAAATAAGTGTCGAGAAAGTAAGGGTTTTSTTGTAGTGACTGTTRAGCCCCTTAGTGTTTTGAGTGATGATAAATAGTTGCAAGAACAAGTACATTGTCCTGGTGAATACAATTGATCTGAACAATTGAGAAACTGTTCTTGTTCACTTGAAAGATAGTGACAGTATGCTAAAAAGTTATATTGTGCAAAGTGTTATATGTGTTTTGGCATCTAAGAATTCCAACTCTTGAAGCAAAAAGCTCTTTCGAGGAACACTCGAGAAGATCCAGCTTGCAAATGAAGAATCAAGGATAGCTTCGAGATCGAAGTTGAAGAACAATGAAGATTAGTTCTAGGGTTAGAATAAGTCATCTTGTTGTAAAAGTGCATAAGTGTGTTTGATGAATGCTTGTATTATTGGTTGATTGACAAAAGACTTTTTCGTAGAGTTGAAGATAACTAGACTAGTTGGTCGGTTGGCTTTAACCCTACCAGTTGGGAAAACAGTTCTACTATTATCACAACTCATATCATCTTGTCGTGTAAGAAAAGATTTTTGGAAAGTTTTCTTTAAACGATTTATAGGAAACTTCAAGATGATTTRGTGAGAATATATGTTTGGATATTTGGTAATTACTTGTGTTGCAATTAAAGTAACATATGATATTATTTTATCTAGTATGAAATAATATCTTATGAGACTTTTYTAAAATATAGGGAATAGATATATCTTGTTTATCTGCTATATTCTAGGGTTGTAACATTAAGTAATTGCATGCCTTTGGCTATAAATATTCGGACATATAATCTCACAGATAGGCTTCTCTCACTGTTTTCTAAAGAGCTAGATTTTTGAGAGAAAAAGAAAAAAGCCTTAAGTTTAGATCAAGCAAGAAAGATTTAAACACATGAGTGCACACTATTGAGCATTCATATACTCTTGTAACTCATCGAGTGAGTGTTGAGAGAAAAAGTGCATTGTATTGAATCACCAACGAAGGGACGGGGTTAGTGGTTGGGTAGCTTTTGAGAGTTCGTTAGCGAGTGCTTGTAAGTTCAAGTGTGAGATTAGCACACTTGGGTTGAGTGTGGGGATTCTTTATGTGTGTGTGTGTGTGTATTTGTGAGTTCACATACATTGAGTGAAGGTTGCTTTAATTATTCGGAGCAGATTAATAAAAGTAACTAGGGTAGGAGGACGTAGGCATAGTTGTCGAACCTCGTTAAATTTGGTGTGCCTTTACTTTATTGCTTTTATATTGGTTACGTACTGTTCAACTATAATTCCGCTGCAAGACCAGTCCTACTGGTCTACTCAACTAGAACAGTCCATAATTGAATTTTTTTTAATAAGCATTCAATTCACCCCCTCTTGTGTACCCTCGTGAAACCTTCAATTGGTATCAGAGCCTAAGCTTATTGTACGGGTAACACCTAGAGAAGTTGAACATGAGTACTCAGGAGATGCAAGCAATTGGATACGACAGCAAGACACCCAAGTTCAATGGAAAGAACTATTCTTGGTGGAAGAACAAAATGCAGAACATCATCATGGGCATTTATTATGAATGTTGGATGATTATGAAGAATGGCCTAGCCGTGATCAAGGAGATTGATTCATTTAGATAGGTTCATGTGAAGACAGAAAGAGAATACATAAGGATTGATTAAAAGACACTAGAGAAGAATGCTAAAGCTATGTCCATCCTACAGCAAGCCATTACTGACAACGAGACCAACAGAATCCCAGCCTGCTAGTCAGCCAAGGAGATCTAGGATACCCGTGAACTAGCTTACGAGGGTACCAACGAGGTAWAACGTTCTAAGATTGATTTACTTATGTCAAAGTATGAAGCTTTCAATATGAATAAGAATGAGAWTATCAACGACTGTTTTGGACGTTTCATGACAATATATAGTAAATGATCTAAAATCACTTGGTAAGAACTTTACTGACGAGGACTTCGGAAGAAAGATGCTACATAGCCTTACAGGTGCTTGGACAACAAAGGTGACTACAGTGTATGAGGCAAAAGATCTATCTGTTCTCACACTAGAACAGTTGATCAGTTCCCTCATGACACATGATATGTTGATTGATGCGAAAATAGCTAWGGAACCAGTAAAGGGTATTGCACTTAAGGGAATAGTAGATGAAGAGGATGGTATTGCTATGATGGTCAAACGCTTCAAGAAGCACTTATTGTCCCCAGCGTTGAACAAGCCCACTAATGAATGCCTCTCTTTTTAAATCCAAGAACTCAACCACTCTGTCGAACGCCAAGTTGTGATTCTCACACTCATCCGGATACTCTAATGATCCAAACTCCTGCAGCACCTTTTCTGGAACGATCCACGCATTGTGGTAGAGAGTATCAAGATGAACCCCCCAATATTCCTCAGAGAATCCTGGATGGGAGATATTGTATGTGCGCCCTATCTGGATTGATATCCATTGCTTGGAAAATTATGATTCGAGAAGTAATTTTGAGAAAAGAAGAATGACTTGGTAGGAGAAGTATAGTGAAAGGTGGATATTTATAGGGAAATGATAGGAATGTGAACGATTTATCAAATAACTTCCCTAGAAATCGCTTACACGAAACGACGTGTTTTAGAGATAGTTTTTAAACCGTACACGTCAATTGACCTTGTTTCGTGAAGCTTCTTGAATAAATACTTTAATTTATGAAAATATTTTGATTATTATTTTCACAAAGTTCAAGTCATTAATTACCATAAATTAATGGGACATTTCTTAGTGGGGAAATGTTTTGTTTCCATCATTTCATTTATGGTCGTAAAAATATTCAGAATTTGAACTTTCGATCAAGAAATATATTTTAAGCTTATATATCTTGACAAAGATTATTATAACACCATGAATTATAACAAAAGACATACAAGCTAAGTAAGATGTAGATCATCGCTTTTTGAACTTTAGCATCATACATAATAATTGTTGCTCATGAGTAATGTACCACCAAAATATCACTTAATTCATCATGAGCTTGTTGTCCAAACGAAAAGAGAGGCATGAGAAGGAAATCACCAAGCTTAATCATCTTTGGCCAATATATAGTTGTCGGAGTCAGCATCATCGGAAAAATCCCCTTCCAGAGCGCATTGTTCCCTATCAATTTGCCTCCCACACCTTCCTTTTTTAATTACCTTCTCGGATGAACACCTCTGGCGACATCGGAGTCCACTTCCAGTTCGCCTCGATCATTGTCTGTGTAATACCCCATATTTTTAAAATAAATTAATTAATATTAATTATAATTATGAGTCTAATTTACGAATTTAAATTATATTTTCGAATTAATTAGTTTATTTTTTCTTAAAAGAGTATTATTTAATTAGTTGAAGTCAAAATTTGGTTTAAACGTGATTTCATAAATCGTATTAAAATCTTATTAGTTTCAAATTATAATTATTTCTTTAAACATTATTTGAATCTTTAATAAAGTATTTATCGTTGATCGATTATTTTCAATATACAAGTTACAATCTATATAATCCTACTAAAGCAATCCCACTAGGTACATTTTCCCTCCTAAAATCCTATCAATTTCCCTGTCAAAGTTTTACTTTAATTTTTTAAAAAAAGTTTTTAGTGTTTTCTTATTTATTTTAATTATTTCCAATAAATAAAGTCAATGCTAATTATATYTTCCCAAGCCCCAAAGCTCCCATTTCCCATGAGCTTTTTAAAATTTTATATATGTATTTTTCAAAAATACATTATTTTTTATTGTTTTATTTATTATATTTTCATGACACATAAGTAAATAATCTGGTATATATATATATATAATAATATTATACTATATATATAAATAATATATATATATATATAATATGATATTAGGATCAAATGAGAAGGAACGTTAAATGAGAAGCTGAAAGCAATATGAACCGTTAATTTAAATCAAAGTCACGATTAATGATGGCATACCCGTGTATTATATCATTTCATATAAATTAGACTTTTTCAATTATTTTCGCTCCTTTTTCCCCCTCTCTCTTCCTTCTTCTTTCAGCTTCTGGATCTTCTTCACACTTAGCTTGCATTTTCGACGCTTTCTACCATTTGCTACGCTATTTTGCCAATATTGCTGCATTTGTAAGTTTTATTTCTGTAATTCTATCTTTAAATTTTTAATTTTTTTCACTTTTTAGTATCAATGTTAACCCTTCATGTTTGCATATTTGTTTGTTTTATTGATAACATGTTGTACTAGTATGATTTTCGGTTTTGATGATGACTGAAGTAAAAATACTCAAATTATTCCCAAAAAAAGCTCAATTCGATTGTTCGAGATAGTCTTTTTGTCCGAATTTAGTTTTTGTATAGAATTTCAATTTGCGTTTTTTTTGTGAATTTTGTATTTTGATTTTAGTTAATTATAGTTACTTAGATTGTTAAATACTGTAAATTGCTTGGATTATTGTGATTTTGAATGACTTTGATACCTGAATCGAGTAAAATTTTGATACTGAAGGGATGAATATGATTTGGCGAAAATACGAACAGGAAGTTATACTGAAGTGACGCTTTAATCTTTTTCTACTAGTTCATGTTTTTTATATTGAAGTAATTTTCCTACTAGTTCTTACTGTTTTAGTCTTATAAAGGAGCTACTATAACGGACGATGCTGTGTGTTTTTTAATGGTCGTATGGACTCATATCATGTCAAATTCATGATGGTAATCTAAGTAATACTTGTACAAACCTAAAATACTCTTATCATACAATAAGAAAATGATTTTTGCACTCCCTAAACAAAATGCATGATAATATATACAAGCTGCTAGTACTAATATTTGAGTACATTGGCTTAAAATACATGCACATTGACTATGAAATATTTGCACATTTGCAATGAAATAAATGCACATTGCATAACAAAGCTGATTTTATAGACATAACAAAAGGAAAGGATCGTTATATAATGTAGCCTGTTTAAAGATAAGCTGAACAACGTGATTATATATATCATTTCATTTTAATTTATATTATCTCATCTCTGTTTATCTATGGTTCTCTAATATTATTTCTCTGTTTGAAACTGGCTCCCTTTTCAGAATTTAGACTGCACAGGCATGTAAAAGTCCTTTAAGTTAATATTGATGTTTTAGAATGCTGTTTTTAGAGAGAGTGGATATTTTAGAGTTTCTTAGTGTGAAAGAAAAGATATATTTACATTTGCATTGTAGTATTTTGCAGCCAAATCGGTACTGGTCTGTTAATTATATCTATTAATTCATGAGTTTAAAGTTCTAATTGTTGCTTTGTGGTCAGAACATGTTGCTAGTAGAGCTAATTGGAGAGTTCTTTTATATTGTTATATTATCATCTTTGGAGTATTTTATAAGGGTATTGAACAAAATGGTTATTCCTTCTTAAGGAAGTGGTGGAAGATCCCCTTTTGAAGCTTAATCTGTTGATTGGCTCAAGGCTGACCAAAGCATGACAAGTTGGCATTGCGTCTCCATCCTGGTTGTTCAGGTAATTAAAAAAACACCTTTACAATGTGCTTATAAGAATGTAATTATTAGTTCACATTATTGATGATGTGGGATTGTAGAAAAGAGAATAATTTGAATTTTAGATGCCTGACACTTTTTAAGTTTCTAAATATCAGTTATATTGATTTTCTTCTTTGAGTAGTATCAACTAGGGGTTCTTTCATGTGCCAGATGCTTCTATATCAGAAAATGTTTTATTCAAGTTTATGAGCTTTAATTGATTTTTATCCTTACACAGCTAGAAAAATAAATACATATGTTTGGAGATTCTAATTTTCTGCCTTTCTCCTATTATTTCAGTCAGAAGCTGGAGAAAGCTTCCATTCATTCTCATTGTAAATCTCCAGGTAGTGATCTGGACTATTCTTTCTTACCCTATCTTAATGTAAGAAGATCAGATTCCAGACCTTCATGTGCCATTTGTGTATATAGAAAAAGGAGAATTTTGTTTCACTTTTAGACTTGAATACCTTCCTTATTTACTTCTATTATTTGCATACAGAATATCAATCTTATTTGATTTTCTGGCACTTATTTCTGTTCTCTGCTTGCAAATAGAAGTAACAATGTCTAAGACGCGGTAACTTCTATAACATAGTCATCAGGTGATTCTGAGGCCATGCCTTTAATTGTGCTATATTGACTCTGCCTTTTCCTTGCAACTGCTAACTACTGTAACAATTATCTTTGATCCTTGTATATAGACATATAGGCACAAGTCCGTCAATTTAGGTTCTAATCTTTAAAGAGTTGGTGGCTCTAAGCTTAAACTTTACATATACCTGTATCAAAATGGTAAAAATAGATCAGCAGAAATACCAAGACTGATAGTTGTAACCTCAAAGATGCACCTTTAATGTTTTAAAGTATACTTCTTACCTGATTCTACTATTCCCTCCATCCCTAAATATGTTTACATTTGCCTTTTGATACTCCAGCGTTTGCATTTTGTGTAAGGTAATTTTATCTTTTAGATCTGGATTGAGGAAAAGCAGAGAGGAGTTGCGGGCCTTAGTGTGGAACAGAAAAGATATATGTTACAGTTTGCATTGTAGCTGATTTTGCAGCCTTGTGTTCGGCTATATTTGTCTATTTACTTATTCGAGGAGATGTAGCTTTTTTTTTCGGGCTTTGTTATGTGTTTTCAACCTGTTAACACTTTAATTTATATTAACATTAGGAAATACATTAACAAGCTCAAACCAAAAGAAATTAAGGTCCAAAACCATTCTTAACTAATGTATGAAACATAATATACACAGGTTACGCTTTACCTTGCCAAATCTCAGCAACACAAAAACTGAATATAGCCTTCAAGCCCCATTGCACATTTATTTTATAGTTTCAATATTACTAGCTATATGCCTATATATGACTTTATTTCACTTTTGCTTTCATTATTATTGAATTATATAAATAAAGATGACTTTATTTCACTTTTTCTTTCATTATAATTAAATTATATAGATATATATGACTTTATTTCACTTTTGCTTTCATTATAATTGAATTATATTAATATACTAAATGATATAAATGTTTTGTGTAGTGTAGGTAACAGCATGTTTTTGCTGGAAATCAGCCCAGGCCTGCTATTAAGTTTACTTATGCTCGAAGGAAGAGGAAGCCTCATGCTAAGGGGTATTCCAGTAATTGAACCTTTTGAGTAATTATGTACTTCAGAAGTTTGTTATTCTGTTAAGCCTTTTGTCTTATTCGGTTTGTTAGAAGAGTGGCACCACTCAGTTTCTATTTATGTTGATTGTAATTCTTCATTTTGATCATTCAATCAAATAGTGAGAAATTTCTCTGGGAGAGCCCTTCCTCTCRAAAGAAGGTGTTTACTAGCTTTTATTCTTTATTTTCGAGTGTGTGTGTGTACAATCACAGGTGAAAGCTTACTTGTGAAGTTAGTGTCCAGCAAACTTGGTATCAGAGCAGTCACGTTCCATGGCTCCGATGACAAGAACGGTGTCAGCTGAACTCGGCAAGGGTGATTCTACCTTGGACTCTCGCATCACCAATGCTGTGTCTTAGGCGTTGGTGGCTGTCCAGCAAGAGCTACTCACTCAAATGACAACTGGGTTTGATCATCAAACCACCCAGCTACGCCAAGAGCTAGGGGTGCTGTCCCTCCGCTTAGATGGCAAGGTGGCTAGCCTTCGCGACGATCACGAGCGTTTCCAGGAGGAGATCCGAGCATCGATGACTCAGGGTTACCGAGAGTTAGGTGGGCCCCGTCCAACGCCGGAACCAGGCGGGAGTGAGGAGCTTCCTCCACCCGGCTTTGGAGGAACCCCGAGCCATTTTGAACGGCGGGACTATTCTGAGTACGCCGGAGGAGCTTCCAACTGGAAG
>SNQN01012599.1:0-15463 GCA_008642245.1 Bassia scoparia
TAATGGTTCCAACTTGTCAATCGATTTTATACATTCTCGGGATTTTATAATTTGGTTGAACTACATCCTTTTCGATTTCCGCTGCAAAAGTTTGTTTTAGCCTAAACGTTTGAACACGTGGCGGTGACATGCCAATGATTCTCCGTATTTTAGTTTAATTATTTCACAGGTAAAGGTGGAGAATTATTGGGGTGTTACAGTATGGAACATCTAAAAAAACAGAGGGAGTGTATTAAAACTTTTACCCAAACATGACACGTACCTCACATCTCTCTAATTTCTTAATCCTTACTTTATCACATCAATTTGCCAAGTGTCATCCCATCTTCCAATTCCTTTTTCATTTCATTCTCACACCAATGTTTGACTTTAGAGTAACATCATTTAATTTATCTTTTCATTTTCTCTATTTTTTTTTTACTTTGTCTGTTTCTTTTTAGTGGAAACTTTGGAAGTGATTCAGACTCTTAGACAAAATTTAGTTGTGAGTGTGAAAGTGAAAGAGAGAGAAAGTGAGGCATGTGACTAAGAGAGAGATAKGWAGAAATRACATGCAAAAAAGGAAAGAAAAAAATAGTTTCCACTAATTTGATATTTTCAAATTTGGCAAAAGTTTCCAGTAAATAAAAGGGAGAAAGTAATTAAATTACACTCTCATTACTTATATGAGTTATATCTCCTGTCACGAAATTTTCATTTGATTTTTTAAATTTATTATTTTAAGTCATCTTCTCGTTTTTTCTATATACAAAACTTTATTTTGAGTATGCTTATAATGAGAACACAATAAATAATCAATAAATTTTGTAATATTTGAGCGTTAAAAAAATAACTTTTAAGACTTTTTTTCGAAAAAGTGGAAAGAAAGAACATAAGCAAATTCATGGTTAAATATATGCATATTTACTGTATTTTCACTTTCTCGTTTTAAGTATTCTTTTCATTTTAAAAAACTAAAATTGTTTTCCCTGCAAAGTACGGGCCAAAAAACTAGTTAAATATAACATCTCATATTAAGTTGCTTAAATTTTGAGTTGCCTTCATTTTTTAACTTAACAGTATAAGCCCTATTTTTAGTTCATGTTCCGAAACATAGCCTTAAATTTACCGAACTAAAAATATAATTAACACTGAACTAAACATTTTTTATTGAAGGCACTAAACTTACATTTACTTAAATTTTCAGTAATTTCTTTAGGATTAAACTTATTTTTTACTAAAATAAACTCATTTGTATTGTGTATTTAGTGAGGCTGGATACCTCAAGTGGGTGGTGGGACGGGGTAATTTTTTTATACTATACTAGTTGGGTGGGGATGATTTTTAGAATAATTAGAAATTTAGAACTACCGCGGGGATGAGGATAAAACATTGAGGTACGGAGGGGGTGGGATGGGAAAGGTAAAATCCATCCCATTGCGACCCATTTGCATCCCTAATCACATGGTCGGATATCTTCATCACTCATTTGAGAGGGACACATGAGTAATAATATAAATTAAAGCAAAAYATATACGTTTTTTTTAAACTTTATGTCATTTTGGTGTGAAAYAACTAGTAAAAAGTTRAGAGAGAGTAATAATCTACTTATAAACGCAAATCAACACAAACATCGTCACTTGATCAACGATGACTCTTGTCCTTTGAGATRTAACGAGCGTGAAACTTTCAATCATGCTTTCTTTGAATGTTATTTTGTCAAAAATTTGTGGGCTAACTGTGGTTGTAGTGAGTTGATCATGAATCACTTCTCCGAGGATTTTCTAGAAGTGTTTGCGAGTTGGAAGAAGTGCGAGCCAATGGTACAATTGTACGGGGTAGCCTTGTTATGGACAATTTGGCATCAACAGAATAATAAAGTTTTAACGGCGAGGAGCTTCATAATGTTGTGTTGGAGGGTAGAGTGCAGCAACCTGTAGAGGATCAGTTGGAGTTCCAAAGAAACCAGTTACCTCGAAGTTTTAGCTTGCCCCTCCATCAGCTGTAGTAGGCGAGCTATAGGCCTGTAGTGGCGACACGTGAAAAAACTGAAGCAATGGTGGAGTGGGCGACATCAGTTCGTGAAGAGGGGCATCAATTGTTGGTGAAGAGGAGAAAGGGGGTGGGTAGTGGTTAACTGAACCTAGAGGGAAGAGAGAGATTATGAAATAAGGAAACCAAACCATTTTTTTGTGCTAAGAGAGCCACAAGGACGAAGATGAGAATCATTTTCAAGATTTCCTGGAATCGGAAGTGAAGTTTTAACCAGTTACATACATACGTTACCCCTCACTCTCAAACCAAACAATTGTATACCTTACTAGATTTTGCCGGTGTAAATTGCACCGTGCATAAAAAATAATATATAAATTATAAATGTTTCACTTTATAATTAACTATGAGTTTATTGTACAATATATTAATTCGTATTATTAAATTTTAAGGGTATATTAATATGACAATGTACAACCACACACAAATTTTTATGATAGTCCCTCAACTATTGAGATACAATAGGGAAAAAATGTGAGAGCTTGTACAATATGACCTTTAATACTATAAACTTTCATCGATATATATTATCCTAAAATACATTCGGTGATAATTGATATGAATTACTTGGAGATTTTACTATTTTTTTAATGTTACAAAAATATATAGTGTCAAATTTTTATTGTTTTGGAGTAGTTGGGAAAACAATCATTAATTACTCGTTTATATATCTAACATTGTGTCGCTATGTACACCTTATTAAAGACTATGAGAATATTTATTATACGTACTTCGTATAAAAATATTTTAGAATTCAAATAAATAGATAAATAAATATTATCTTTTAATGTGGTGAGTTTTTTTATAATATGAGAGTGGGGAGTTAGGTAAAATTGGATGGATATTATTTTCTTGTGGTTAATTTTTTTGAGAGAGAAAGTATATGGAAAGAATTACTTTGGAGGGAAAGAATGTGAGGGCTTTGGTTTTGAAGGGAAGACACGTGGTGAAATGTTGAGGTGTTTACAAATGGTAACATTTGTTTAATAATATAGATTTCCCTTTCTTAAATCATTTATCTTTCCCATTTAGACATTGACTAAACAAACAACTGCTAAATTGAATTTAATGAAAAACCTTACTTTTTCCTTAAAAAAATAAAATAAAATGAAAAATTATACTTTTTTTTTGGTGCTGAAGAGGGCAGAGCCCAGACAAACAGAAAACAGAAAGAAAAACTAGTTCCTAATCATGCGTGGCAAAGCATAGCCAGCGAAATCCTCGTAGAGTAGAGCATCCATTTGTTGCGTAGCCTTGTCCCAAAAGGTTAGAGGTTCAGATTGTGTAGTGCCCATGTTTGCTAAGATGTATGCCACTCGATTGCTTTCGCGATACACATGGATGATACTAATATTATCCCCAAAATTGCGAATGATAGTGCGACTTTGGTTCACAATGTTGAAACACTCTCCCCCTTGATACTTGTAATCATTAAGAACTTGAACGCAAGCTGCATTATCAACCTGAACCAAGAGCTTCCTAATTCCCAGTCGTTGAGCCAATTGTAGTCCATGTAAGATCGCCTTCATTTCCGCTTTGTAGGCAGTACAACAGCCATAATTAGCGGAGAATGCATGAACAAATCTTCCATTATCATCACGGATAATGCCCCCACCACCAGCCATGCCCAAATCACCTTTTGCTGCACCATCAGTGTTTAAAGCAAGCCAAGTTATAGGAGGTGCTCTCCATTGTATAAAAATTTCACGAGTAAGACCTCGAACTGGAGCAGAAGAGGGTCCAATGAGGTTGAAAGCTCGTAAATGTTCCTCGAATTTTAGAAGTAAGAAGGAGAAGACATCAGTGGGGATGTCCTCGGGTTGATTGAAAGTGGTTTTGTTTCTCCACCTCCAAATCCACCAAATAGTGACACCAAAGCTGGAAGGCCACTTGGATTGTTCACGAACATGGTCAGCCTTTAGATTCTTTAGTATCCATGCTTGTAGGCCGTCCTGGAAGAAGTCTTCACTCCTAGCTATACCCCCAACCAAGTGCCAAATCGATTTGGACGAAGGGCAGTCCCGTAGTAAATGAAGCAAAGTTTCATCTTGCCCTCCACAACGGACGCAGCGAGGGTCATTCGTTAGGTGGCGTTTAAGTCTGTTAGCATTACATAGCAATTTATCATGCATAATCAGCCACAAGAGCACACGAATTCTCTGTTGAAGAGGAGCCTTCCATATGATATCCCATCGAGTTGAATCTTGTACATCCTCCTCTTGGCGTATTAGTTTGAGCGCATATTTTATCGAAAAACCCCCCATGAGTGCTTCCTCTCCAGTATATGAGATCACCAACCGAATCATCCTCAATTAATTCATGTGAGGCTATGTGCTTGAGAGCTTTGTCAGGGAGAAATTCCCCAAACACATGCCACTTCCAGCCTATACCAACTTCCCACATATCATTAACCATAGCTTGGTCAAGTTCCTCTGGAATATGGACCGTACAAACCTCCCTTAGAGTATTGTCAAGTGCCCAGATGTCATCCCAGAAACGGATCGACTGACCATTCCCCAGAGACTTTGCCACGCCACGTTTTAAGATGGTAGCATTCTCCGTAATACCTCTCCATACATTGGACATATTCGGCTTTGGTTCAAACATTTCAATATCACATCGACCTTTGCAATACTTTTGCCATAATACTCGAGCCCATAAGGCATTTGGTTCGGTTAGGACCCTCCAGCCTAGTTTTGTAAGGAATGCGGCATTAGATTGTCTAGAGGTACGAATGCCGATACCACCATTGGAACGATCCTTCTGAAGAGTATACCAGGAGAGCAAATGAATTTTCTTTATGTCATCATCTCCCCCTCATATAAATCGTCTGGTCTTTTTGTCAAGCTCATCACAAGTCAAACGAGGGATTTTTGCCGTTTGCATCGAATAATAAGCAAGGGTATTAAGGGTTGATTTCGCTAGGGTAATCCGTCCAGCAAGGGAGAGGTACTTAGTTTTCCATCCCGCAAGTCTTCTATCAACTTTGGCACACAAATGGGCAAAGGTATCATGGGTGACACGACTTGTCAACGTTGGCATGCCAAGATACATTCCCAAGTCTTCAGTTATGCCCATACTCAGAGCATCCCCCACTGCAGATTTTGTATATTGGTCAGTATTACTCGAGAAGTAGATGGTTGACTTAGCGTGGCTGACCTTTTGCCCTGAAGCCGAACAAAATCTGTCCAAACACTGTAAAATAACATTTGCTTGTTCAATAGTGGCCTCCGCGAATAGAATAATGTCATCGGCGAAGAAAAGGTTGGACAAAAGTGGACCATTTCTACTTGCATGAATTTGTTTCCATGTCTGTTGGATAATTGCCTCCTCAATCACTTGGTTTAGTCTTTCCATGCACAAGACAAATAGGTAAGGGGAGAAGGGGTCCCCCTGCCGTACACCTCGAGATGGCTTGAATGACCTAGTAGCCTCCTCATTCCAAAGCACACTCAATTGAGAGCTAGTGACGCATTCCATTATAACCTCAATCATTTGTTGCGGAAGATGCAATTCACATAGAGTTCCACGTAAAAAATCCCATTTAAGTCGATCGTAGGCCTTCTCAAAATCAATCTTTATGGCCATGAGGCCTGTGCCTCCTCTCTTCATTTTCATTGAGTGAATCACTTCTTGTACGATGACAATGTTATCGCAAATTTGTCGTCCAGGAACAAAACTAGTTTGTGTATTGGATGTAATAAAAGGCATCACAGGTTTAAGGCGGTCAACAATTACCTTTGTGATGATTTTATAAGCTACGTTGCATAGACCAATTGGGCGAAATTGGGAGGGATAAACAGGATTGTCTACCTTAGGAATGAGGAAAAGGTAGGTTTCATTCAACATGGGAGGAAGTCCCTTCCCTTCTAGTGCAGCAAGCACCATTGCGTGGACGTTGTTGGAGACAAGGTCCCAATGTTTTTGGTAGAATAGTGCTTGGAAGCCATCAGGCCCTGGTGCCGTGAGTGAACCCATATCCTTGATAACCCGATCAATATCACTCCTCGTGTACGGTCGTGTGAGCATGTCCCATTGTTCGGTGGGGAACTCAGGACAAATATTAATGGGAAGCGTAGAATTATATGGCTCCCCATCATCAGTAAATAAATCGGCAAAGAAGTTCACCACCATTTGTTGGACACTGATTTTATCTTCAATCCAATTATCATCTAAGTCCTTTAACGCCGTAATCTTATTTTGCCATCGCCTCGAAATTGTGCTCAAATGAAAGAATGTAGTGTTACGGTCTCCGTCAGTGAGCCAGTCTACCCTGGCTTTTTGATACCAATGTAACTCTTCCTGAGCTAGGACCTCATCAAGTTCCTTGCGTAGTTTAGACTCTAACTTAAGAAGGCTAGAATTCCGCTGTTGGGAGAGACTTTTTTGAATACCCTCAATACGTGCCATGAGTTGTCTTTTCTTTCTGAATATGTTATGGAACACAGATTTATTCCAATCTTGTAGATCCCCTGAGAGAGAATGTAGCATGGGCACTAGAGGTTTGGATTTCGACCACTTGGTATGTAGGAAGTCAGTAAAGTTTTCATGTGTGAGCCACGCCGCGTGGAAGCGAAACGGTCTATTCATGCTACTCATAGGAGCAAAGCCATTTAGACTTATCAAGATTGGACTATGATCACTTTGGAGTGCTGGGAGGTGTTTCACTTTCGCACTATCAAATCCCAACCCCCACTCTGGGTTACACAATGCTCTATCAAGACGAGCACTTCGTCGAGTTTCAGTCGAATTCCCTCTTGCCCAAGTGTGTGAATTGCCCGACAATTCAACCTCCAGGAGTTGCATAGACTCAATCCAGTTATTGAAACGTGCATTCCGTCGGGTAGTATCAGCATTGGTGATGTTTCTTTCCCAGTCAAAGCGTGTTTCATTGAAGTCACCAGCCATAAGCCATGGTTTGTCATGTGTCTTTGCAAATTCCTCGAGCTCTTTCCATAACTCTTGGCGTTTCGTAGGATTTGGGCTAGCATAAATCGCTGTAAAGTACCACGGGATTTCTCCAAATCGAGACACCTCAACTGAAAGATATTGTGATGTTTTTCCCACGAGATTGACTTGTACATTTTGTGGTTGCCAATATAACCAGAATCCTCCTGAGAAACCATTAGCATCCACTCTTTGCTGACCATCATAATTAAGAATTTTAGCAATTTTATCGGCCTGGGTGCCACCCATGTGTGTTTCAACCAAAGCAAGGACCATCGGTTTATGCATACGAACAATTTCTTTCAGCACTGAGACAAATTCTTTACTGCCTGCTCCTTGAACGTTCCAAACCATGCAAGTGATTGGGGAAAGGTTTGTATGAAGAATTTGTGTGTTATTATTCATGGGATATTGTGGATGAGTGGAATTGTAAGCATCTCTGAGCAAATTAATGATTCGTTGATCCTCATTGGGTATTTTGAGTGTGAGGATCAGTTCTGGCATCAATGATGTTGGAATCTTCCATGTGTGGAATTCCAATTCCAATTTGGGCATCAGGGGGTCTACCACCCCCATATATGGGTGCTCCATCAGATTCCCAATGCATAGAATCTTCTCCGGGGGGATGTTCAAGATCTGAGTCATGGTGTTTGTTTGGGATGATGGGTCCATGACTGGACACCGTAGACTCAATTGGAATGTGGGAAGTAGGTTGGCTTTGAATAGGCAGAGTATTAGTTTCTATGGTTATGACAATCGAAGGTAGCGCAGTTTGGCTCGGAGGGGCTTTGTGGTGCTCTGTACCAGGGGCAGAGTTAGGCGTATTGGGAACTACTTCAGAGGAAGATGAAGGGTTTGATGCTGGGTTCTTTCGAGTCCATTGTTTGGGCTTTGACTTATTTTTGGATAGTGGATCACGAAGAGCACTCTTGCCAATATCAAAAGGATTCTCAGAAGTTAAAATTGGCAAAGTTTGAGATTTTTCTCCCAAGTCAATGATTTCTAGACTTGCTGATTTAGTCCTCGTATTCATCGGGATAATTGGAGTATTCTTAGGAGGGAGAATGTTTTCCTTGATTTTTTCCCCAAATATCTCCTCTCGGTTATCTTCCAAAATTTGAAATCTAGATCCTCCCGCCTTTTTCTGGGTAGGGTTAGTAGGTGGATGATTTTCGCCGACCTGGCCAAAAATGGTGGAATTGGACCCCTGCCGGGGTGGTTTCCGTCGAGCCGTTGGCTTTTTAACATGCATCCATTCCCCATAGTGTTCAGTGATGAGCTTCGATGGTTGTTGTGGTTGAGGTACTTGTTGTGCTTGGGCAGGTTGTGCATTCAAGTTTTGTGGTTCCTCTACATCATGAGCACAGGAACAATTCGAATTTTTGTATCCAATCCTCCCACATTTAAAGCAAATCATCTTTAAGCCCTCATATTGAATTTGCCAAACTTTACCTCTCAACCAAAACTTGGCTAGTAAAGGTCTAGTGAGGTCTACTTCCACACTAAGTCTAGTACATTGCCCCCTTTCAGCATTGGCTGTTGTTTTGTCAATTCGAATTACTTTGCCAATTTTGGTTCCAATTTTTTTCAGGAAATCCTCATCGAAATACTCGACTGAAAGATGGGGAATTCTAACCCAGGTAGTGAGGTATCGCAATGGTGCATCATCAGGTATGAAGTTGGGAATCCATCTCCTTATTGTAAGATAGCTATCCCCCAAGAGCGACGGTCCTTGGGTCATGACATAGTTATAATCATCCACCGATGATAGCCGTGCAATAAAGTATTCATGGCCAATATCTGTGAGGGAAAGATCTCCCTTGAGTTGCCATCTGCTTTTCAACCTTTTCATAAGAGACATATAACCAATTTTGGTATCAAACATTTTGATGATGAGCGCATTTTTCCAAGGTTTACGCAGGCGCTTCTTTTCTTCCCTTGATAGCAAGATAGCAGGGCAAGTATCACTTATCAATTCGTCATCAGGTACCTCATCATCGTCGGAGAGATCATCATCCTCTTCATCCATAGTGTGAGAAGTTAGCCCCCTCCCAGAAGTGACCAAATCTTTGAAAGAAATTGTTGGGTGGGGCAGCGGTTGAAACAACGGTGGCACTGGAATGTCTGCCATCTCTGTAGGGGTGGGGTTGAGAGTGTTGTCTCCCAAACCTTCTGGTCTGTCCGAACTGAAAATATAATTTGTGATTTTGCGCTTGGATTTTTTGGTTCAACGAAGAAGTTGATCTGCTTCTTCAATGGTGGGCAGAGGAGAGGAGGGTGGAAGAGGAGGCCTAGAGAGAGACATAGCTTTTTTCTCTAGAGTTATTATTATGAAAAATTATACTTTAAACATAATGTATACAAATATTCATCCAGTTGTAACTTTTAATTAAATATTCTTCAATTTACACATAACTCCAGTGTCATCAATATTCTCGTGCTTTTGTGTAGATTTACATCTTTATCCTTCCTTGTCAATTATTGTGAATTTGTGATGGCCCTCAATCCCTCATGGGTTCATGGAGTTTGTTTGCATTCATGTCTTCTTCCTCCGTTTTGGTGGGAAAATCAACCCAATTAAAAAAAATAAATTAAAAATGAAAAACTTATCAATGGATTTCGCTGCATCATTCACTACCACCTGCATTGCCATTTGGGGTCCCTCAAATTCAACCTCCATTATTCAGGTACCTTTTTCTTCTCTCTCTTTTATATCATTTACAGTTCTTTGTTATCAGTCAGCTGTTCTTCTTCTATGCAATTGTTTATCAAACAATAACGTTTCGTACCAAAATTACTGCATAAAAAAACTGCATTCACACTCAATTTACACACACAAGCTCACAATTTTCAACTTTTACAACCCAACAAAAATGGCAATCCAATTGACTCCTAAAAATGTCTGCGTGGTAGGCGGTGGCGCAGCCGGGTTGGCGGCGGCGCGTGAGCTGAGGAGGGAGGGTCATGAGGTGGTGGTGTTTGAACGTGAGTCCCAGTTGGGTGGGACCTGGGTCTACACTCCTGAGGTTGAGTCTGATTTGCTTGGGCTCGACTCGGCTCGAAAGCTCGTTCATTCTGGTCTATATAACTCACTCCGGACTAATCTTCCTAGGGAAGTTATGGGCTTTCGTGATTTCCCCTTTGCTCCTACTGGTATTTATTTTTTGGGTTTTTGATTTGAGTTGGGCAGAATTGAACTTATGCTAAGTATGATTTTTGGGTTTTGTTTATGTTTTAGTGAATTTTGATGCTTAAATTCTGGGTTTTTGACAGTAGCTCGAAGGTTTCTGGTTTACTTGCTGTTACTTCTTTGGATATCTTTTACTGTAGTTGAYTTTGGATATCTTTTTGTAAAATGTAGTAAGAGAATGGTTGTTGGAGGTGGTAATGATTCAACCAAATWAGGATGTATAGACAATAGACATGATTGGAACATTTGAGGYGACACTTATCATGCTTAATTACAAGTATTGAAARTATTAATAATAAGGCCAAATTATTATTAATTGCTGAGTAAAATTAGTAATTCCAATTGTTGTCTGCAATGATGTACTCATATTAAGTTTTTGCATAGCTTACTTGACATTTATCCATCCAAAGYTATATCTACCATTATAATAACTTTATAAATTATAGTGTTATACTRTCTTTCTGATTTTCAGATCATCCGCTCAATCTTCGTGCATYGTGCATCGTGTTTTCTTCCCATGCTTTGACTTGTCACTACTCTTGCAAGTAAACTTATACTGTATGACATTACTTCAGAGTTCAGATAATGGTATAACAACAATTGATAGGAACATTTAGGAATAGCAGGGGAACGTGTTCCATTTTGGAAGATGTCATCATGTAGGGATAATGTAAATAATCAGTGCTGATTGTCGGGCTGTTTGTGGGTCTTAGATTGATATTTACAGCTTAGCTTTGCCGTTTTCAGAAACTTCTCCCGTATGAATCAGGGATTTTAGTCTTTTATTACCATGAATGGAAGATTTTGCACCTTCTATGGTTTTMCCGATAGGGTTTTAAGATATTCTCTGCGTCTTAAAATACTTGTTACATGTAACCAAAAATTGTGATAGTTTTTTGGGTCAAATGTTGCAAATGTTTTGAGATRGAGGGCGTATTTGATGCWTGAAATGTGCATCATATACATTTGTACTTGTCCAGTTGTCCTAGAACGACATGATTTGATCCCTAGGAAGTGGTAGCTTTTGTACTCGAGTCTTATCAAACCTTAGTGAATTTGCAGGATGTTTGAAATTCTGAAAGGAAGGTTATGTGCTATATGATGGAAACATAATTTGTCACTTGCTTTGGAATTTTGGATTCACGAGGCTTTGTGATTGGTTATCTAAACTGCACATGCTGAAAATGGTGCTTGCTTTTTCTTTCCAGACAGAGCCAACAGAGATTCACGACGGTATCCTTCTCACCAAGAGGTTCTGAGGTATTTGGAGGATTTTGCTCATGAGTTTCAATTAGGTGAATTAATTCGCTATCGGACTGAGGTGAGACATGTTGGGTTGATAGCTGATGGAAAGTGGAGAGTGACATATCAGAAAATTGGTGAAGATTGTGKGCGTGATGGCGGTGAAGTAGATGAAACTTATGATGCCGTGGTTGTCTGCAACGGACATTTTACTGAACCACGAATTGCTGATAATATTCCTGGTAATTTATTAATTTTCATTATAAACCTTTGATTATATAATTATTCATGAGTTTTTAGGCTTCAAGAAAAATGGATGGTGCATTACAGTCTTACATGTTATGTTTGTGCTGTCTTTGTGAGTTCGTGGGAAGGAGGTGATAATTTTCTTCATTTATTGTTTATAATATAGTGCTGTATTACTTGGTCGTCTTGGTGTGCCATGTTATGGTCAAACTTGGATGTGAAAACAATTACTTTTAAATCAAAAGGTGACTGAAAAATTATCTAGCTAGGAGTATTGATTATTGAATACCTCTTGAAAAATTATCTAGCTTGTATAAGATCACTGTATGCCCTATTTAAATATCATGTATAATTTGTTTATTCCATTTGAAGCTATTAGTACATATCTGCATAAATCAGTTCAATGTTGGCCACTTAGTTTTAAAAAGCGCACCTCAAGCGTGTCTATTTGTAGGGAGAACAGACTTTTTTCAAGCGAAGCGCGTCCGCTTACGCCTCCTGCAAGTGGCACAGAGACGGACATGCCTTTGCGCTTTTTGACAAGTAGCTTATATTTGAGTTATGAAATGAAAATTAAAAAAAAAATTCCAAGACTTCCCCTCCCTTTATATGTTTATTTTACAAAATCCCTAATTCAATAGCATTGTAATTACTMTTTTTATTAWAATAATAATAACCCCAGTTCAAAAGCTAGATTCGTAAAACCCCGAATCTCGAGAAACTTTCAATCAAAGCCTTAATCCCATATGTGGGGGTCGGCTAACATGAACTAAAAGTGATTATTTCGGGAGGTTATCCACATAGATTTTCCTCCTCTCCACTCTCTACGATCGAGAGCCTCACTCTTTTGCAAATCTAACTGTTTCAGATCCTTTCTAATTYCTTCCCACCAATTCATTTTTGGTCTCCMTCTACCTCTTTTAAAATCTCCCCGATCCCACTGTTCCCATTGGTGCCCCTAAGGTCTCCTTCTTACATGCCCAAACCAACGCAAGCSAATTTCCTTTAACTTGCTTGCAATATCTGCAACACCAACTTTTCTGCGCGAATAACTTCATTTCTTATYCGATCTCGTAGAGTGTTCCCGCACATTCATCTCAACATCCGCATCTCGGTAACCCCTACCTTTTGAATATGCTCCTTCTTGGAGGYCTAACATTTTGTACCATAGAGCAAGYCGTAGCTTGTTGGATGTTAGAAGAGACTTTCAAGCATTGTAGCTTAGTGCTCTTCGATCTTGTTTCTTTACATGTTTCATTTTTATAATTAATTCATATAATGACTACAAAAGTATTTTTAAAAAAACTTTGATCAACGTTATTTGTTTATTAATTGTTATTTTTTATTGCTCTCTCTTCATTTTTTTCTGTCCGTTTCCATCCTTCCATAATTGGATCCCACCACTAAAGGATCGATCCGATCCAAATGATGCAACGACCTTATTCGGACCCTCTTCAATAATGAATATGCTTATATATTAGTTAAAAAACCTTTTTTAAGAAAAAAAACTGTTTATTTAACCCACTAA
Organism: Bassia scoparia; assembly: GCA_008642245.1. Taxonomy (NCBI): domain Eukaryota; kingdom Viridiplantae; phylum Streptophyta; class Magnoliopsida; order Caryophyllales; family Amaranthaceae; genus Bassia; species Bassia scoparia. The sequence continues at coordinate 13,185 of SNQN01012599.1, forward strand.
GTAAACTAGGCAACAAGTGCTTAGTTAAAGAGAAAGTGTATAATTGTAAATCGAATTGTAAGCCCATATCTAATCTTAAAGTCGTAAGATTTTTAAATTTGAATGGCGAATAAATAACTATGCGTTATAAGATTGAACCAATTATTACTACACAAGATGGTAGGGAATTCATATGTCAAGTTATGATGTTGTAATGGTAGTTCCTAATTATTTTCTTATACTGCGCTGCAGGCATTGATATTTGGCAGGAAAGCAAAATTTCATAGCCATAATTATCGTATTCAGAACCTATCAAGATCAAGTTATGTTCGCTGATCTTGGTGATTGTGTCTTACCATCAAGATAGATGAATTGAGAGTTTGTTGCTTCATGTTTTAAGACTCATAATTAAATATTCAAACAACTTGTTTTGCATGCATTTCGAGAAGAGATTTACGGTAGTAACCTATAATTTCAATCTTTGTTGTCATTTAATTTCTGCTTTACACCTTAAAAGACTTCCTCAAAAAAGCATGCAAACTATTTTTGGCCAATCATTTAGTTACAAAGGAAGTACATGATTTTGAGTATTTGTACGTTGGACCTGCTTGTTGAACTCAATGCTACAAGTTACACCCATGTTCTACCCTTCAATTTTAGTTCTTTTTGTGAGTGTATTTTATGCAAGAATTTTAAAGCTTGATGATAGAATATGCTGGCGAAATATACTATTTACCTAATCGATGTATATCAACTATGATATTCCAGACCGAACTGAATGTATTGAATGCGTTTCAGCTTGTGTTTCTAAAATATGAGCAAGCAAAATAAATACTGTCAAAGTGTCAATATATTTCCATKGGTACAGTATATCTGTAGAAAAATATTTATGAAAAAGAAAGAAGCCTTTTGCCTTCCTTGTTACCTTAAATTTGTTTGATTGTTTAAATAACGGTATCTCCTTTTCCCTGCTTCTACTTGTCTAGTACTCGTAGTAACTATCCTGCTTTCCTTAATGCTTTCCTGCTTCCCTCAGGTTGTAGTTTTGATAGGGCTTTCAGCAAGTGCAATCGATATCAGCAAGGACATTGTTGAACTAGCAMAAGAAGTCCACATAGCTACTASGGCTGAAGTAAAAGGAATATTTGGAAAACATGCTGTTTACGGTAACTTGTGGATCCATCCAATGGTAATTCTCACCTACGGAAAAAGCTTACARTGGTTATAAGAGTTCATWGATATCMTTGTATATTTGTATGTCCTTTTTTTGTTAGGTAAGTTGATAAAGTGCTCTACTAAYACTAATAATGCAGATAGAAAAAGCTCATGAAGATGKTAGGCTGTTATTTCAAGATGGAAGTGAGGTCCGTGCAGACATCATTCTCTACTGCACCGGGTATGTTGAATATCTCTTCACTAGATATAAACTATGGGAGAGTTGGTGGATATGTTTAGATGGGTTTGAACTGATGTGCAGATGTAACCTTGAGAATTTTATGCTTTGTACTTGCTCTGCTTGAATTGCAAGCTGACTATTCGCAACTAGACTTTGTGGAAGTAAAAAAGATATAGAGGACAGTGTCATAAGTACACTATATGGATTGTTACATCATTTCGCAGGTACAAGTATGATTTCCCTTTCCTTGATACTAGTGGTGCTGTGACTGTTGAAGATAATCKTGTGGGGCCACTGTATAAGCATGTGTTTCCTCCTACCTTAGCACCTGGGTTATCTTTTGTTGGGATTCCATCAGTGGTAAGAGTTTTTGTGGTGTTTTATTTTCTACTATGTAGGGGAATTCAAATATGTATCAATTGTTAGCTTTAGCAGTTGACCAAGTTTGCAAATTTCATGTTAGATTGCTTCTTTCTTCGTTTTCGAACTTCAAGGTAAATGGATAGCTGGCGTCTTATCTGGGCGATTATCACTTCCATCTGAGGAAAAAATGAAGGAAGATATAGAAATCTTTTACATAGAATTGGAAGCCAAGGGAGTGCCAAAGCGTTAACACACACAAAATCCATGATAGAATCATTGATCTTAAGGTATTTTTGCTTTTGTTACCTGCATCCATCGTTCATTCTCTAATTCACGTGCTTGTAGACTGACAAAAGGAGAGGCAGCAAAAATTATAACAATAAATATAGATAGATTCAAAATGTTGTCTTAAGTAAATGATGTGGATATCAAATGTAGTCTATTTGAAAGCGTTGCAAACAGTTGGGTATCCCATATCAGTAATATGAATGAGACACTTTTCAAGGGCTCTTGATGTTACCCCTAAATAACATTAGAGCAT
>SNQN01012600.1:0-10972 GCA_008642245.1 Bassia scoparia
TGACTCGAGCAGATTTGGGAACACTCACGATAGAGACCTGAGAGATCTACTCAAAACATATAGAAACTTTAGAATCTCCTCAAGATTGCAAGGAACATTCTAATATAGGAAAACATCGTCAAGCATAAAAGAGTTAAAGGGAATATCCTTAAGTTGATCAATGAATGGTCCCGAGCAGTATAGAATTCTCTATCATTAAATTCAACCTCTCCATACTAGAATGATAAAAAATATAAGGATATGTAGGGCTTCACCCCTTCAAGGGGTTGACCTCAGCTTCAGTTACATGGAATTGAGCATGGAATCTGCATGTGAATGCGTTGGGAGTTGTGTCGATTGAGCGGGATAGTCAACCTTCTCTGACGTGCTATACAGGTAATTCACGGACGCCCGATAACTTGGTGCAACTAATGGCCCCCAAATAGGCCAGTAACCAAAGTTGGTTCGGGGACTGGTACGAGATTGAACAGTAACCCAATCCGCTCCGCATGTACAGCCTTCTACTCGGTTCATTGTATTCAAAGTCCATAACAATTGAATGTCAAGAAATCTATCATTTGATCTTAAGCGCACTAACCTAAATATACAGTGGTTGCTATTATGTAAACAATGACTTCTACCATGATAAGCGATCACGTTGATTTTAGTCATATTAATAAAGGTGCCTAAAACGGTTCGTCTCATGATTGGGATCCTTCATAACTGGATCATCTTACTTGAAAAGATCTTAAGTATTTCAAACGATATGATATGATTCATTCTAGGTTCTTTGAGGTCTATTAAAAAGATGTGCATTAACACCTTCATCACAGATGAGATATAACATGAGAAAATTAATCGTTTACCTCTCTACACACGTGAGTTTCTTATTAAATGAATAACATGACTGTAATGACACATGAGGTTTATGATAATAAGCAAATATGAACACAAATGAACACAGCTTCATCACTTCGCTCATAAACTTACACTAGGTTGTCTCTCTTTACTCCATAACTGCTTTATGTGACTAGCAACACATAATCAAAAGCGAGTAATATATTAGCACATGAAAAGTACGAAATAAGGAAACTCGCTTACTGGTTACTTCTTTAGCTGTCTCTATTATAGAGTCTTGATTATTAACAATAGGTCCTTAGCATACCAACATAATGACGCGTTATATAGGCCAATTGTATGTAATTAAGTGAAGCTACTGATCCACAGCAAAGTATCCTTGCAAGACCACATGAGCAATATATAAAACTATATGGACGTAATAGAATGACAAGTTACCTCACAAAGAGATCAAAGGTTGCTTACTCAATAACACAACGTCATTATTGCTTTTGTGGAGTGCGTGGGCAGAAAAGTTATGATTCACACCTGTTTCCCTGCAAAACTCATCAACTTGTAATGATATTACCGTAAAAGTTATACACAGTTTCCAATGTAAATCAAACCTCCTAAATGTTGATATCTATTTGTAGATATCCCCGATCTTAACTTGGATCTTTTGGGATTCATCTAACAGTGGTGTCACGGCAAACTCGATAAGTCTTACAAGAGCGCATTGTCTAATAGTTCATCGTGCTTATACGGACTAAGAAGAGACTAAAATTGCACAACAAGATGATTATAATCTTTTAGAAGTAAACTCATGTCTAAGATGCAATAGGCGCAAGACATACCGTTTTATCCGACTTCTAAAAAGTTCTTGAAGTCTACAATAAGGACGCACAACAGACGTCACGATAATGATCAGTTCTAACAAGGTCTCGGCTATTTAATAATTAGTGCGCTATGAGTTATAGTTAAGCCTATAATAGGGACGGTGATGAACCTGATTACTTCCTCCGGCCCAGGGAGCAGTATAACGCCTTGTTAGGGAAGTAATATGCTCATGGAGCCAGAGTAAGCATTATCGGCATAAGTATCTCTGGCACTGCATATTGACAGCTGTTGGAAGTATCGCGACAATTACTCAGAGTTTCTTTGAGTCAGCTCACTTGTTGCGATGTGAGAAAAACATTGCGTGACCAATTTTTGATGCCACTTATTAACACGGCACATTCCTTTAAGTCACATACGACATTTGTCAGTTGTTCCTTGGGACATGTTGAGATCCATGTATAGTCCCTCTCTCTGTTCCTTGAAGAACAATTATCCAGTGTGGTTGTTAATGATATTACATTTTTCATAGTAATTTTAACTGTGTTCCCTTATCACAAAATTGTGAAATACTTAGAGATTATGTTTTAAACCCTCGACTAAAAATATCATTATCAATACAAGTGTGAACTGGACTTACCAACTTTACCTTTGGCTAGGATATCACCTTCTTATATATCTCCAAAAGTCACAGTTCCACCTTCATAGGCTTCTAGTGAGAGAAACTTAGATTTATCTCCCTCATGTGCTTGGAACAACTACTGTCTGAGGTACCATGTATTGTTTCAATTGTTCAATATTGAACTTGGTGAATTCTTTGGTTTCCTGGAGTGCAGTTACCTTGGCCCTCCATCTTTCATCTTGAGGAAGACTTCGAAGAATCTTCCTAACCTGTTCATCAGTAGGAAYATGCWTGCCAAGAGAAACTAATTCATTWGTAATATTGGTGAATCTAGTGAACATGTTTTGAATAGTTTCCTTTGGTTCCATTTYAAAGCGTTCATACTTAGACATCAGTAAGTCTATTTTAGAGCGCTTAACTTCATTTGTTCCTTCATGTGTTACTTCTAACAAATCTCATATCTCCTTTGCACTCTTGCAACCCATGACACGATTGTGTTCATGGGGTCCCGGACCACAATGGAGAATTTTAACAGCAAGAGCATTAAGCTCTAATTTATCAAAGTCTTCTTTTTCAAATTCAGACATAGGTTTAGAAACTACCTCATTATCGACGGTTTTGGTGACTTCAAAATCACCAACCTCAATGACTCTCCATACCTGGTAGTTTTCTGCCTTGATGAAAATCTCTATATTATTCTTCCAGTATGAATAGAATTTCCCATTGAACATTGGAGGATGTTGAGTAGAATATCCTTCTTCCAGTTTCTCGCGTTGATTCATCTTTCCAGCTAGCTCTTCACGTTCAGTTCCTCTCACGGTATCCTGTCTTCTACAAGGAACTCAAGCTCTGATACCAATTGTTGGACCGACTAAACAATACAAGAGGGGGGGTGAATTGTATTGTAGGGAACTTAAGTAATTTTCGCGGAATTAAAAGAACTTAAGCAAAAGAAACTTGAGACAAGAAGTTTTCCAAACACAGAAACTCTCAAGACAAACGTCAAGAGAGGAAAAACTGTGACCTGATGCAACACAGGATTTTGTCTTAATTATAAAGGATGCAACACCTATTACAATCTAAGACACTCGCAACCAACCCCACTGTTGGTTACCTTCTTACTCTCGATTTCTCTGAAATCCCTCGGTTGACACACACAACCACTCGCTTCAATACGCAGAAAGAAGCACTTTTTACAACTCAATGAAAAACCTAAAAGATTGGCAACAATGTGAAATAATGCTCTGATTGATTTCTTTGCTCTAAGTGTTGTATTATTTTTCTTTCTGATTTAGTAGTATTTATAGAGAATAGATTTCGCGTGAAAGCCAAGCAGAAAGTCCATTACCACATTAMTCCCTATCTTGTAGGAGTGATGCCATGTAGTGGAACTTGACATGCAAGTCCTTCACACACGATCATCATGCAACAAATTAATCTGTTCAACTGCTTCCTAAAAATACTCCACTAGCTGTTTGAAGATATTTCCGTTTGCACACGTTTAYTTKTTAAAACTGATTCCTTATTTTTAGGAAACATAATTTTCATCAAAYAATTTCTAAAATCCGAAAGATATTTTTCAAAGATAAAAACATTTATTTTTTCGAAAGATATAATATAAAGTTTTTAAGAAATATCCTAACAGAAATTTTATCTTTAATATTTTATAAAAAGATTTTGTTTTATTAAACCATATTTACAATTAATCCTAGGCTTTATTTAGATGTTTATCTTTTTATAAAACAACGGATAAAAATCCTTTAATAGAGTTTAAATCACCAACTTAATATTATTTCCTTTTTATCCTATGAGCAAATACTTCACATATTAATACCAAGCTGTACAATAAATCTAGAACCCTAAATCTACTGTACCAATGTCGAGTCTTGTTTATCAAGGAACTCAACCTTCCTTGGTTTGAACTTCTTCCTTGAGTTCCTTCACAGCTTTCAAGGAATCACYGRAACYYCTTCCTTCTCCTAAGGATGTCCTTGCTCCATTAAGACTTCTTGAAACCTGGAACCTTTAATCACAGTACTAAACACACATGATTAGATAAAGATACATAGAGTTTGCCTTCTTGGTTTGGAATGTCATTCATCAAAACTTAGGGTTCAACAATTATAAATAAACTAGAAGAACATCATTAACCCTAATTAATTAACACATAGGTGATTAATAAAATTAGATCTATTTACACCCTAATATTAATTCAAACCATTCGCAGACCCAAATTAATATTAGTCGCTACTTGTATTATGCAATTTAAACTATGCCAAATCACATAACTAGCAATTGATTATAATTCAAATATAATAAGATAGCAAATTATACTCGAACAATCATATGACAATAATAACAATGTAAAGTTGAATACTAAACAAACTTTATATTCAATAATTGACCCAAAATATATAATTAAATTCAAGTCTAAATAAGATTCAAGATCATAGTATTGATAACAATATAGAAATTCAAAGTAATACAAAAGAAGGGTGGAGAATATATCACTTATACTCGTACAAACGTCGTCGTTTATACTCACGACTCCTTACTCCAATTGCACGASTAAGAACGCTTGATCGCTTTTCAAAACTCTCTTGACTCTTAAAACCCTAAAAATCTGACTATATTGACATCCCCAATCAAAACCCTAACTCTCAATTGCTCTCTAATTTCGGGTGTGTTGTGTTGTGGAAGAAATCAAGCCATTCTCATATACACGTCCAATTGCCTAAGACTGAGCTGTGAAGATATCATGGCCAAAATCGAGATAATCGGAACTGAATTTTGCTTTTTAACTTCCTCTCCACGCATCTTTCACCTTCATCTATCTATCTTCCTTTGTTTCATTTTTTATTCTTTTATTATCTTTTCTTTGGTTTGTTGTTGATGTGATGAGCTGTACTAGTTGATCTTGCTGATATTTCGTGGATTGATGATGTTGCCTCATCTTCTTTTCTACTTCCTTTTATTTTCTTTGTTTATCCTTTTTTATTTCTTCCAAATTTTCTTCTTTTCCTTTTAATTGTTTCTCACGTGGCTTTGTAACTCATGAGCTCCTTTATGTTTATTTTGATAAGCTAGGCCCAACCTTCTTTTCCCTTTTAATTTCCTACAAAAAGCACAAACACAATATTAAGTATCAATTAAGATAAAAATATCTATAAAATAAAATAATAGTATAAAATAATATCTAAAATAATGAATATAACTAATTTCATAAAATAACTATTATAAGGTGATTATAAGACTAATATTAGGGACTAAAAATACGGCATTTCATGCACTTATCATAGGTCTCGATTACCTCTTTTGCTAACCGTTCATCTAGGATGACACTGACTCATTCTTAACTCGGTCTCTAGGAACCCTTGTCATGACCGGCATACAACACCTTATACCTAAGGATTTTTTGTATAATACCACCTTTTGTTTACAACTTTTTAAAAATTCCACCTTTTGTTTTTTTAAATTCCCACCTTTGTTCCAATTCTTTTTAAAACTCCCACCTTTTAACAAGTTTTTTGTTACAAATTTCTGTTAAAAGAGGGTAATTTCTCATTCAATTTTGCTTTGGAACTTTTATGCTATGAATCTGAATTTTGTGGCGTATAATTGAAGCTTGGCGTGAATTGTTGGATTGTTGGTGACTTTTTGCTCAGAAATCTGATTTTTGAATTTGAATGTTAGGGTTTTATAATGGGGGCAAAATACGTGAGTGAAGATGAGAGGGTGAAGGTGCAAATGGAGGAAACAAACGTCGTCTTTGCCATGAAAGTGCAGAATTGCTGACAAGAAAGCAGATCAGATATGGATTCCTTTAACTCCGATAGGAAGGATATATCGATGAATGAAGTTTTAAATCTTCTTTTGATTGCCGATAGTAGTAGTGGGAAAGTGATGATGATAACGGCGGAAAGATATTGATGATTCAGAAGCTGGTCTCTGCTCCTTGTTGTCGAATTGGTCTTGATGTGGATGGAGAAGAAGGTAATTATTAATTCTTTCTTCACTAAAATGTTTCATTCTTGTTCAATTGAATATTTAGTGTTTTTATGGTGAATTGTGAAGTTTGTCCCCTTGGTAAGATTATAGTTTCTGTATAATGATGCTGATTGTTTATGATCCATTTCCGTTTTATAGTTTAATATTGATTTAGATTGTTTGATATGAGTATAATGGGGACAATTGTTTCTCCCATAATCTCATTGCTTCTGTTAAGTGCACTATTAGTGAATTAATCTCTTCAATTTGTTGAATTTTAGCTTGAGCTGCTTAAATTGGACAATGCAATTACTTCATTCCCGCTGAATTAATTCATAACAATGGAGTTAGTGAGYTTCGTTGGGTTGCAGTAGGCACGAGGAAGAAGAAGAGAGGAGAAAGAGATAGAAAGGGAAATGACAAAAATACCCCTCCATTTAACAGAAATTTGTAACAAAACTGTTAAGAGGTGGGAGTTTTGAAAGAATTGGAAACAAAAGGTGGGAATTTTTTWAAAAAAAAAACAAAAGGTGGGAATTTTTAAAAAGTTGTAAACAAAAGGTGGTATTATACAAAAAATCCTATACCTAATGATAAAGCCTAGAGCTTCTTCTCCGGTCCATATCACCTCTTGGAAGCATAATATGTTTAAGCGTCTACTCTTCATCACCTCCACCACTTCTGCCGATTTTTCAGTAAAAGACCCCGCATTCCAAGAACTAACTCGCTGGCTTGTAGAACCTGAAAAACCCTTCTTTTTCCGCTTCTTCACCTCATTCTCATTCCTTTGCTCATTTGACACCACATGCAGATGATGTGGCGCGCTGCTTCGGGGCGACGACTTAGCAACCCTTACTTATTTATCACTACACCCGGGTTTAAAAAGTGCATCGCATCGCTGAGTAGGGAATGCCCCAATGGCCCGCCCTTGCTCATTTGACACCACACTCGGGCAATGTAGTGCGTCGCTTCGGGGCGACAACCTAGCAACCCTTGCAGATTTATCACTACACCCAGGTTTGAGAAGTGCAGCACGTCGCTGAGTAGGGAACGCCCCCACGATATTATCATTTTGGTTCATGTCATAAGATGTGACAAAGTTTTGGTGCTGGCTGTCACTAGCCTACCGCAATCCTCCTGCTTTATCCGGGCTTGGGACTTGGAGTAGGAAACCCACTGGCGCAGTTATAGGCACTATTCACTAACTATATTAATTTCCCGTACAATGCACAACTACATTAAATATTTTTGTAAGATTCATTAAATGTTTTTTATTAAATATTTTTAGATTTTGATCTTATTATTGTTTTTTATAAATATTTATTTACTTGTTGATATAACTTTTAAGAAATACTCCCTCTGTTCCCTTTTGTTTGTCCTATTTCTTTAAATAGGATTCTTAAATGTTTGTCTTGTTTAGAATTTTTTCTATTTTTAACTTCAACTTCAACTTCAACTTCATCCACCTCCTCTATAGATAAATGAACCGTATTTATTATTTTTCATCCAACATATTAAATAAAGCTTAGTGACTATTAAGATTACTCTCCAAAATTAACTTTCCAACACACATCTATTACTTTTTCCCATTATACTAGATCAAAAGTCAATAACACTTCTTTCAAGTAAAAATCTTAGGGAAATTATCCTAGGTAACCCTGAACTTAACGTGTTTTCCCAAAATAACCCCGAACTTTTGAACATTTCACTGGTAACCCTAAACTTTGAAAATGAGTTTTTTTAGTATTTTTTTTAACGGAGAGTCAACATCCCGTTAACTCCTTACTCCCTCAATCTTCCCCTGTTTCATCTATGAAGTAATTCACCTTTTCTATCTCATTACTCCTTCAAGTCATCAACAATGGCTTCTTCTCTAGTTCACTCTTACTGTTCTTTCTGTCACTATAAATTACTCTTTCTCTCTCTTCAACTATCTTTCTTCCTATTACCACCATCAAATTAAACCCCAACACCTACTACCACGCGTCCCTACTACCATAACTTCCTCTATGTTCCTCCTTTCTCACTTACTCAAAACCACCACCACCATCATTCTGTCACTCAAAATTTTGCGTTTGATTTCGAATTTGGTGATTTAAGTTCAAGGGATGAAGTTTTGAATGCGAAATCTGCAACTTTGGGTTCGAAAATCTGATGTTTTTGCTCGAAACTATGATATTTGGTCTAGAAAGTATTATTTTCTTGCTCAAAAATCTCGGTTTCAATGTTCGAAATTAGAGCTTGGGGTTTGAATATGGGTTTCCATGTTCGAAATCTGCARTTCACGCATGAAGGTGGTGGTAGTTTGTGAATTCATCCATTCAGGGGTTAGCAAGGGTGGGGGTAGACTTGGCAATGGATCGGAGGTGGGTCAAGTGGAGCTCAATCCGCCTCCATCCGCGAACCATCCGACCTCCACCCGATCCATCCATCACCCGAATCATCCATCATCCACATCCAATCCATCTATCATCCATGGATGGATTGGATTTTTAACGGATTTCACATTAATTTTTTTATAGGTTAATTTTTCACTGCTTTTAAGAATTTTAGCTCTAATTTCACAACAATAAAATCGTTTCAAGATACGACTACCAAGAAACCTATTATTTATTGTGTTGAGTCGGTAGGAATAAAGGGGTAAAAAAAAATATAGGAAATTTTAATGAAATATATATTTTTTAGTATAAAATAAACGGGTGGATGGGTTGGATGATAGATGGATGTATCTCCACCCGTATCTAACCCGGCCCGCCACCTGATTAAAATCCATAATTTATCGGGTTTTCATCCACGAAGATGGATCGGATGGGTCGAATATCCATCGGAGTAGTATGAAATTGCCAGGTTTAGGTGGGGGTTAGCGAGGGTAGTGATTTGCGAATGTGGTTGGGTCGTTTGGAAGGTGATTGTGTGGGTGGCTAGGTGGTTTGCAAGGTGGTTGGGTCATTTGCATTGTGGTTGTGTGGGTGAAGAGGAGGATGAGTTAGATTGATTTAGGGGAAATTAACCATGGTTCAGTTTAAATTAGACATTTGGTTATATTGTAGAAGGGTATCAAAGCTTAGGGATTTATTATGGACCATAAATTAAGTGAGGGTATACTTTGGAAAAGTTGATTTTTGAGGGGCATTTTGTAGAATTTCCCTAAATTTAATTTTATATAATTTTTATTAGAATTATGATGTCATCAGTGGTTTTTTGCAGATTTTTTTAAAATGAGAGGCGACACATAAGCATTAATGACATCAACTATTTTCCCCTTTATTAGCATATTAGTTAAGTATTACTGATTAGTAGTTTTTATTTAATTAATTTATACAAATTAATTTAAAATAGATAGAGGGAGATGTGATATAATTACCATTTTAAATTTAAAATAGAGTGAGATAAGATATATTTGTTGTTTTTTAGATGGGATATAGTTTTTTTTTAAAGTTGTTGTTATCTACATATTTAAAATAAAGTGAAATGAGATATAATTTTTGTTTTTTTTTTTATAGTTTTTTAATTTAATGTTATTTATATAGTTGTTTTTTCTAGATTTAAATTAAGATAGAGTGAGTTGGTATATAGTTGTCTTTTTATTTTTTAAAAAATTAATTTTATTTATGATGCCACCAATGTTTTCGGCATGAATTTTTTTAAAGAGAGGTCGCCACGTAAGCATTGATGACATCAGCCGTGTTTTACTTGATTAGTATTAGTTAATTACTAGATTAATTTCCCGTGCGATGCAAGGTTACATTAAATATTTTTAGATTTAATCTTATTTTTTATGCATATTTTTATACTTGCTTATATAATTTTTAAGATATAGTTGTTACTTTATAGTTTTTATTTATTTAATCTTGTATTAATAGTAAGATAGGATATTTATTATTTTTTTAATAAATCTTTATTAATTACTGATGATATAATGTTTAGGATATAGTTGTTATCTAGTATTTTTTTTTTAATATTTTATTAATAGTAAGTTATGATATAATTGTTACATCATCTACGGAGTATAGTATTTTTTATTTAATTTAATATATATTTTTGGATAAGTACGAGATAATTAAAAATTTTAATTTAATATAATTTTTATTAGAATTATGATGTGATTAGTGCTTTCGGCAGATTTCTATTTTTAAATAAGAGTTCGTGCAATAAGCATTAATGACATCAACCGTTTTATTCTTCATTAGTATTTATTAGTATTGTTGTAGCAAGTAAAACGTGTCCTGGCTACAATATTTCCCTAGCTTCTGGGTTGAGAGAAGGGTGAAGGCTTCTCGTTGATGCTACCTCGGGATAGCTAACCTTCTATTGGACAAATGTACGAACTTTGACTCTTGTCTTTCTCCTGGCCAATCAAGGTGAGACCTAGCCCTAGTCAACGTGGAAAATCGTGTGGCTCCTAGCAACTCCAAAGTGGCCTGGCACCTGTACAAAGGAGAATAATCCTATTCGGATTATCTCCCCTCCGATGCTTAAGTAAATGYGGATTTAAGTGAATAAAAGTGCTAGGCTAGTGAGAGAAAGTAGTGAGAGATGCTCTCAAGTTAGTTGGAAGTCAGGGGTAATAAATGACTTCTAAGGTGTGCCATTAATGAGGTTTTTTAGGGTATTTATTGGCAACCCTTGGATGTGTGACACTTGTCAACCATCCATACTTGTATTCCTTACCACTGTTTTAGTGTAGGAATGTCGTTTCTCTGTCCCGTTTCA